>BQNB010033294.1:0-52454 GCA_026074375.1 Tanacetum coccineum
ATATATATATATATATATATATATATATATATATATATATATATATATATATATATATATATATATGTATGCTATGATGTTTATGCAAGGCACTACTTAAACGTATTCCAACCTAATCATTCCAAATATCCAATCAAGTTGCAGTTGTATAGTGTGGCACAAACACTTAGTACTATGCACCCTTGTGTGGGGAGTGAGGAGTAGCTAATCTCCTAATAGCATAATCCATAAGTACTAACGTCTCAATCTCGTTGAGGAGGAAAGTGAGTTAAAAGTAGTGGCGGGTTCCAAGCATACAACAACATACATATCAAGTTCAAAGTTCAAAGTTCAACACGTTTTCAATGTTCAACACGTTTCCAAAGTTTAACAAGTTCAAGTCAAGTTCCATACGTTCAAAACAAGTTCAAGTTCAAATATGCTTAAAAGTTTAAATACTTAAAAGTAAGAGCATAAAAATACAACACATCATGCTTTCCACTCCAAAACATTTAAAACATTTAAAAAGGGAGATGTGAGACACTCACATTATCTTTCATAAGTAGTGTATACAAAGATGGTTCAACAATAATGATCAAAATGTTTCACGAACGCGCGCCCTTTGACTACGACCTAGGACAAGTAAGATAATGTTTATTAGACTCTCAACGATATGCTCGGACACGACATAAGTTATTATTTAAGTCTTATAACAAGTTACTTCACGAAATACCCTTTTGACTACTTTGACCAAATTATTAAATCTCACCCAATATTTTAGTGTCATTTCGGGTAGTATTTCACCATGTTAATGACGTTATTAATTGTTTTACTTCTGATATGTTTTAGTATAATGTATTAGGAGTCTCTATAAGGTTTTATAATTATTTTCTAGGTCTTTAACCCTTTCAAATGGTCTTGCCAAGAAAAAGATCCAGTTCTGGACATGCTGATTTGCGTCGATGACCAGAGGGTCTTAAAGTTTATAACACGTACCCCTACACTTGAGCTTTTACGTGCTCGATATATACAATCTAACTAATGACCAAATTTTAGGTGGATCAAAATAACATGGAGATCATTTGACAAACATATGGTGGTATTGACTTAACTTTTCTTCCCCATTCTTCCTCGAAATAAATACTACCATGAATCCCAATCGTCCCAAAACTGTATTTTTGAAAGGATAAATACTTAGCAACCGTGTACTCATCAATAAGTAACTTGGGTTATCACAAAAAGAACTAAAAGGTGAGTACATATAAGGTAGGCTAAGGCTTTTTGGGTGTAACGATTGGTAAAGGGTGACAATGCTCTTCATTAATAGTCCAGATTAACCAGAAAATTACGAGAACCGTGAAAAAGGGTAGGCTCGGAGGGTTGTACTAGGGTATCCTGCACTAAAGGTGAGTGCATGGAAAGGGTGTAGGATAGTTATATGATCGAGGTGACCATCATAACAATTACATGTTTAAAACATGGGTTATTCCTAATGCCTCTTATCAAGCAAATCCTAATACTTACTGTGCGGTCTCGGGATGTATCACTAAAACAAGTTCTAGAATTTAATATACTACCGGTACACTCATATGAATTTTACTAACACCAGACATTCCAGAAAAGAAAAAAAAAAAAAAAAAAAAAAAAAAAAAAAAAAAAAAAAGAAAAAGCTACGAAGACCACATGTACACATCCCAGTAATGACGAATAACACACAGGACTGACTGTTCACTCCTTAACTCAAACCGGGTAAAGATAAAATCATCTTGGGTTACCGATGATAGGTACCTGAATTCCTAAAGATCTAAGGGTGAACCTCACATTTTTGGGGTGGAATTTTAAGGGTTGTTGTGCTAGTCATGCAAGTTCCTATCCATGGGACGCTAGTGATACTCGGTTTTTGTTGGTATGTGTCATAATTTTTTTTAAATTTTGGTAGAAATCACCCTTTTATGCTATGTTTCGATATATTACCCATCTTTTTAAGGACAAAGCAAATGACAAATGAAAAAGTAGTTTCTAAGGCTTATTTCCCCCCTACACTTATTTTGAACATTGTCCCTAATGTTCTCTAGAAGTACCCATTAAAACAGATAAAGGGAAAAAGAAACAAGTAAAAGAAACTAGTACTCCCCTGGTTTGCTCAATAATGGAGAAGAAACATGCGACCCGTCCTCCAAGAATCGTCTAATGGAACTTCCTAAGAATCTCCAAGCTTCTTCTCGTCAAATATAACCTGTAATCAAAGACAGAGAAAACTATACCAAGCATAAAATGTGGGATTTACCAATATACAATATGAATTTAGGGTTCGACTCGATAGATAGGATGAAAGAATTGTTAATTTAATCAGGCTTTTTGCAGGTTTATACAGGAGGATACATATATTAAATGTTGTGCGAGTTTTATTTTCAAAAATAATTAAAAACTTTTATGGTTTTCTGGACCTGGGCATTTGACGCCGTCGGGGTTTTTGTGACCCCGTCACAGGTGTCGAGGTGACGGCGTCGCGTGTTAAGCGTGACGCCGTCTCCACCGTCTGTGAAAACGAAAATTTTAAATTTATGAAAGATTTCCTGCACTTTACTCCATACATTAGTTCCTGTATAAATAGCTGTAAAGAAGGCCTGAAGTTTAACAATTCAATCATATGACTCGATACTGACGTGAATTATTCTAAACAATTTATTAGACATGTTTAAATATGGCTCAAAAGCCAAATAGATTCCCCTACACTTATTGGTTGCAAAATACCTTTGATTGAGATTAAGACGAGGTTAAAAACAATACAAAGCATGATTACAAAATAATTCAAACATAATAGAATAAATTATGAAGAACAAAACACACATGACACTCCTAATATGCGGGAAAATAAATTGGGTTGCCTCCCAAAAAGCGCTTGTTTTTGTTTGAGTCACGAGCCTGACTCTACCCTTATTTAACAGATAAAGAGGAGGGTTCCCCTACACTTGAGATCAAGTGTGGGTGATAGTGACGGTACACACCACTGTGGTGGGAAAGAGTAATATTTTGAAAAAGTGGTTGTTTAATTATGCGCTCCAAATGGTGTGTTTTCTTAATCATAACCTCCTCTACTTCTTTTGGCCTATCAAATAAACTAAGTTCTTCTCCTATAGGAGAAAATTCCTTAGATTCTAATCCCCAATCATCATCAAACATCTCCCAATTTGAAATATCAACACCTAGGGATACGCTTTTTCCTAATAAACCCGGTTTAAATCCATAATGTCTCTTAGGGTCATCTGTACCTGGGTTAAAATAAATATACACACCCTTAGGATGGGAGTTTGCCATGTGAGGTAAAGGCGGTGTTTGAATGGTCAAATTATCTAATACCTTTTTCCTAAAAGTATCGAGACTTTATGGTTTGATAGGTGGTTTGAGGCCCCTTTCGGTTCCTAGACTTGCATCTAAGGGTGGACAATTAGGTAAGGGTTGTGGTTGAGGCTCCAGTTTATGAAAACCAGAAACTTCCCTAGAACTAAGAGGAGTGTTGTGATTACAATTCAAGCCTACTTCCTCTAGTTTTGCTCCGTTCAAAGGTTCTACCTCTATTGGGGTTCCTAAAGTCTTTTTAACTTCTTCCGAGTTAGTCATGGGTGGTGTGGTTTCCTTAAATAATGGTGGGACTTGTGGGGTACTTTGTGGGTTTGGATTTTCTACTTTGTCCCATGCTATATTCCTATGCATATCAACCTAAACATTTTCATTTCCAAATAATCTTTTTGCATGAACCTTTAAATTTTCTATTTCTTGTTCAGAAATAATATTTGGTGGGTTGTCCCATTCTTTTTGGCCTTGGGCAAAGTTTTGGATGGTTTCCCATGCTTCTTCACCACTTAATTCCCTAAGGTTCCCGTCTGCTGCAAAGTCAAGGTCCATTCGGGTATAGTCATCGACATGATCATAAAAGAATTAAGTAAGGGACCATAAATCGAGGCCATGATGAGGGACTCTTTGGATTAAGTTTTAAAACGAGTCCACGCATCATAGATAGGTTCGTCTTGATGTTGTTGGAACACCAAGGTATATCTTTGGAATGGGAAGGGTGTGGTTCGTGGTGGGTTTTGAAAGGTATGGTAGGTGGTCTTTCATACATCATGATGGTGAACAAAAGATTTACAAACAAAAGGCACAAAGAAAAGATAGACTACGAGAAAGCTAATATGCGGAATTAAAATCTCACTTGAAAGGATTCAAGCAAGTAGAACTAAGCTAAACTATGACCAAAACCTAACTATTCTCCAGGCGGCGGCGCCAAAAACTTGATGTGCGGTCGTCGTAGGACTTCTACACAAGAAGTTTTACAACTACCTAGGTAGTGCACCTAATCGTTGTAGTGTAGTATAGGCAAGACTCGGGGTTGTTTATCGTTCACTCGAGGAATAGGTTAGGAAGGCTTAACCACGGTCTAACAGAATTCTAAGGGTTGAAGGGAGATTCTTTTTGTGTTTTTATATTTTATGAAAGCAGGTAAAATCATATATTGGAGAGAGTGGTTTGGTTTTAGCTAATTAAACTAAACAATAATCTAAACTAAAGGTGATAACAATGGGATAAAAGATTGTGCCTATTTAATCATGTATTACTCCCTAGATTGCTTCTCCTAATGTTGTTGCCTTGTCACACTTATGATGATATGTGTAGGTATTTCCTAAAGTATGGACAAATTACACAAAAATGTCGTCTACGCAATACGCTCTTAGGGCAACGCACAAGTAAGGTAGTATGAAGACTATTACAATGCCCCTATGATACATATTGAATGCATGTGAAATAACCTAAGAGGGATCAACCAAAATCAGGGTAAGGTAGTATGAAGACTGTTACCACAAGTATCCTTTCTACGCAATCACGTTTCCCTAGACATATCTACTGCAATTATAGACAGAAAGCTGGTTTTCTTGAGCCTAACATGCACATCCATCACAAGAAGCAACATCACTAAGATCTACATTCTAGATTTGATACAATCATAAATAAACACAATAATAGGTTTAGCCTAGCATGTTAAGAATAAAGCAAGAACAATTAATCACACAACACATAGACATATTGAATGATAAAGTAAATCTTACTTGATTTAAACATGAATTGGAAGAGTTACAATAGGGTTTTTAAGCCCTAAAATCGTCTTCTATAGCTGCTAAATGAACTAGGGTTCGTACCCTCTTTTTATTCTAAAGTTACATACTCAAAACCCTAAATTCGGGTTTGTATATATAAGAAATACGCGGCGACGGCGTCGCGTTTTAGTCGTGACGCCGTCATGAAAGTGAATCTTCTAGATCTGCGTTTGAGTTGGTGCGGGCTGACGCCGTCTTGAAATGTGTGGCGCCATCACTAGATGAAGTGTGACGGCGTTGTGTATGATGTGTGACGCCGTCTCCAGGCTCTGTGACCACAAATCTTCAAGAGTCTTGGTGCTGGTTCGTAGTCTCATCTGTTTCTTCTCCAAATGAGCCCAAGTTACGTGTAATTCATCCAAATGTCATCCAAATGAGAAATACCTAAAAAGGAACGATTAAGTACCTATTTCGGGCATAAATACACGATATTGGGGGTTAAATAGCCCCGAAAAAGTGTATAAAATGACACCTCATCAATCTTCGAAAAATACTATGACCCATACAGTTGATCAAACAAGTTATCGATCCTGTAAAGAGGGTATCGGTTTTTGATAGTCAGCTTGTTTAGTTCCCGATAGTCTATTCACATACAGAATGAACCATCATTCTTTTTAACAAACAACACCGGGGCTCCCCAAGGTGAAGAACTGGGTCATGTGAAACCTTTGTCTTGGAGCTCTTTGAGTTGGTTTGATAGTTCTTTCATTTCCGTAGGTCGAAATGGCAAGGTGATTTCACAATAGGCATAGCTCTAGGAATAAGATTTATGTGTAACTCCACTTCGTGAGATCGGGGTGATGACATCAAATAACGTCTATTTTATAGCATTATTTATCCCATGCATTTAACCCATTTTGTATAATTATTGCAAAGAATTGTTACTTAATCATTTGTATTTGAGAATTGCAGTAATTATAGAGTACTTGGTGAAGTTATACTAAAAGGCACACATTTTGGAGCTTAATTGAAGAATTCAAGAAAGTCTACGGATCTGACAGCCAATAAGTCGTATTATTCTAGACTTATACAATGTATCCAAGACTTTGACGAATCAAAAGACCATTTCCTGACTTTGAAGAATACACCGTATCCACATCAACGATACGCCGTATATAATACTTTAGTCAACAATGAAGAAGGAATTAGTTTTACCTCAATACGCCGTATCCATCAAGAAGATACGGCGTATCCGTACCTATACTTCACAAGAAACCACGAAGACATAATGACTAATACGCCGTATCCAGAAGCCTTTATACGTTGTATCCAAGGATTATTATACACGAAGATTCTAGAAGATATCAAACGTAGTCCTTACTCTAAGAAATACCTAATACGTTGTATCCCATATTGCTCGATACAGCGTATCGACCTGTTTCTAGATCCTATAAATAGACGAACCAAAACTCAATTTTAGGTATGCAAGTGAATTCCTAAACCAGCAAGTTGACCAAGAAACAATTAAAGGAGCATAGAAGGTCAGAAAAGAGCCTCAAGATCATAGGAAAACTCTTGTAATCTTCACGCAACCGAATACGCGCGCGATTAAGGTTTCTTTATTTTAATCGTTTATATATCAAACCGTATGTATTTTTACAATGACTATCTGTTGATACCTTTAGGTATCAGCCGTGTTTATGAAGATTTAATGTTTGGTTTGTTTATCTCAATTGTCTTAATTTATCATTGAGTGTTTGATTATGTTTATCATCATATATATATGTATGCAATAATGTTTATGCAAGGCACTACTTAAACGTATTCCAACCTAATTGTTCCAAATATCCAATCAAGTTGCAGTTGTATAGTGTGGCACAAACACGTAGTACTATACACCCTTGTGCAGGGAGTGAGGAGTAGCTAATCTCCTAATAGCATAATCCATAAGTACTAACGTCTCAATCCCGTTAAGGTGGAAAGTGAGTTAAAAGTAGTGGCGGGTTCCAAGCATACAACAACATACATATCAAGTTCAAAGTTCAAAGTTCAACACGTTTCCAAAGTTCAACAAGTTCAAGTCAAGTTCCATACGTTCAAAACAAGTTCAAGTTCAAATATGCTCAAAAGTTTAAATACTTAAAAGTAAGAGCATAGCAATAAAACACGTCATTATTTTCACCCCAAAACATTTAAAACATGTAAAAAGGGGGATGTGAGAAAACATCACCTGGTCTTGCAAAAGTAGTGTTATAACCTCAAAGATGGATCAACAATAATCGATCTAAACGTGTCACCACGCGCGCCCTTTTACTATGACCTAAGGCAAGTAAAATTGTATGTATTAGACTCTCAACGATATGCTCAGACATGACATAAGTTAATTATTTAAGTCTTATAACAAGTTACTTCACAAAATACCATTTTTATTTTATAGACTAAAACCTTAAATCTGTTCTAAATCTTGAGTGCCATTTCGGGTAGCATTTCACCAAGTTAATGATTTTAATAAGTGTTGTCCTTCTGATATATCTTAATATAATGTATTATGAGTCTCTACATGGTTTTATAATTATTTTCTAGGTCTTTAACGCTTTCAAATGATCTTGCCAAGAAAAAGACCTAGTTCTGGACAAGCTGTCTTGCATAGATGACCAGAGGGTCTTAAATTCTAATCTGAGTTCCAGGTTTTTGGTGACATGTTCATCATATTATGAACTAAGCCCATATAAAGTTTTAGCTTCTGACATGGAGGTATGAGTGAGATATACTCAAAATCATGCATTCTAACAAATCAAGAACTACTTACTGTTTTGCGCACCTGTCTTACAAACGGGTTTTGGATGACTTTTACTAATTTCCAGAAGGTGTTATTATAATGGTTGGATATATCTTTTAAATTAGTTGATTTTAGAATCAAGAATTATATCAAAAGCTTATTTTATGACCAAGTTATGGTCATTACAAATTGACATAAAAAAGTTTCTGCAATCTGCCTTGAAATGGTAGATGTCTTACATACACTTTTACCAACCCAAACTCCTAGAAACGACCAAGACAACTCCCAAAATTAGTTTAAACATGTATAAAAATCATTTTAATATAAAAAATCTCAGTAGGTTATTTATCAAAGATACATATAAAACACTTGTTAAAGAAAGTGTCAAAAAGGACAAGAGTTTGGGGTTTTTTAAGCACCATTTTCATGCATTATTTTTATATCCAAAACCAAAAATGGCCAAACCAAGTTTGTTCATCATATATAACTTCATTTTAGAGTCTGGAAATGTTCTTACCTTAGTTCTTACTTTATGTTTAATGACCATAACAAAATTGCAAGAAAAGTGCATGAAACATGACTTTTAGAGAGTTTTTGTGCAAGATGAACACAAATTATCTTGCAACTTGATTTTTAGTTTCACAAACCTTTAAAATATTCCAATAATAATGTATATGATGAGTAGGATGAGGTGATATAATTTCTTGATGGTGTTCTTTGAAGGATTTTGGAAGGTAAATATTGATTTGGATGCTTATAGGTGATCAAATGGTGATGTTTTCTTGAAAACTTATCAAAATTTAGTGATGTTCTTGGTGTCTTGATTCTTGGCCTGATATTGAGAGGAGAAAAGGGAGAGTATTGTGGTTTTTTGGCTGAACTAAATGAAGAGGAATGAGGGAGTTTGAGTCAAATTAGACAAGTCTTGCATAGATTCTAGGCATGCTTATTAGTTTAATCTTTTCTATGTTAGGCATGGGATGACATGGCATGGAGAATATCACAGGCTAAGTTTTAAAATAAGTGTGTGTCCCCTAGATGTTACAACCGGTCATAGGGGGAATAATAGTTATATATATATATTTTGACATGTATATGTATTATTATGTACTATGTATATATATTTTGTGTATTGAAATTTTGGTTAAGTGTAAAAGGTATAATGTGTAGTGTATAAATGTATAATGTAAAATATGAAATGTGTAAGTTAGCTAAATTTATGTTTTTGCAAGTATAATAATACTAACTTATTATGAATTGAGTGCATTTTTGATATTAGTTAACGTTTAATTAAAATTGTTACTTAACTGTACGTTCGTTACGCGATTGGAAAATTTTGTCGAGTTAACGTAAAAGACCCAAAATCTAATAATTAATGAACTAGATTTCAAATCTAAGTGACATTAATGACTTAAAAATGACTTGAGCATATTGTTGGTAGTTTAAATGACGTATAATTAAAAACGTACGTCAAAAGCGCGTTCGTGTAACTAGGGTTCCTAATAAAACAAGCGTTAAACCCTATTGTATGACCACATGAAAGTGACTCCACAAATAATCGAAAGCGTACATTTTCTTACCTTTGCCTTCGGCTACTGACCTCAAAATTGACAGTTCTCATATTTTCCCCCTATTAAAGGGAATTTCATCCTAAAATTTTAGTTGCTCATCCCAATCCGTAGTGTTCGCGAACAGTTGCGGATACTTGCTCTTCATCTCGTCTTCTCGTTTACACGTAAATTCTGGCCCTCGTCGGGAGTTCCAACGAACTTTTATGATGGGAGTACGACTTTGTTTTAGTTTCTTGACCTCACGGTCCATGTTTTCAATCGGTTCCTCAATAAAATATAGTTCGTTGTAAATCTTGATTTACGCTAGCAGTAAATGTAATTTTATGTCAGCCACACATTTCTTTAGGTTTGACACGTGAAATGTGTCATGAATGCCTACGAGTTTGAGTAATACTTTTTCACCAACACTAAACTCTAATGGTTTTCGTCTGTCGTCAGCATAGCTCTTCTAGCGATCTCGTGCAGTCTTTTATCTTTCCTTGATTTGAATAATCTTGTCGATAGTCTCCTAGGTAATCTCTGGTACAATTAGCTTGCATTCTCCTACTTCTACCCAAGCTATGGACCATTTAACATTTCCTTCCATACAAAGCTTCAAATGGAGCACATTTCACACTCGAATGGTAACTATTGTTGTACGAGAATTCTACAAATGGTAGATGAGTATCCCAGTTTCCACCAAAATCAATTGCATAACCTCTAAGTATATATTCTAATGTTTGAATGGTACGCTCACTCTGGCCATCGGTCTATGGATGGTAAGCAGTACTTATATCCAGTTGCGTTCCTAGTGCTTTCAGTAGCGATTGCCAAAATCATGATGTGAAACTACTGTCACGACCAGATATGATTGACACAGGCACACCGTAACTTTCAACGATCTAGTTGATGTAAACTCTTGCAAAAAACTACATCTTGTAATCTTCACGGATAGCTAAGAAATGCGCAGATTTGGTCAGTTGATCGATTATGTCCTAAATCACGTCATGGCCGCTATTAGTTCTTGGTAACTTGGTTATGAAGTCCATAGTGATATTCTCCCATTTCCACTTAGGAATCTCTGGCCGTTAAAGCAATCCCGAGGGCTTCTGATATTCTGCTTTGACTTGAGAGCAAGTCAAACATTTACTAACATAGAAAGCGACATCCTTCTTCATTCCATGACACCAATATAAGTCTCGTAGATCATAGTACATCTTGTCTACTTGAAGATGTACATAATACTTTGTAGCATGGGCTTCATCCATGATCAATGTTCTCAAATTACCAAAAACTAGCTCCCAAATTCGTTAAACAAAATACAATCCACCATTTTCTTTCTTTTTAAACTGCTTCTCTAGTCCTTGCAACATCTCTATTAGAGAATTGACATCCTTGGAAGCTTTACTTTGTGATTATATTATTCTAGCCCTGATGTTAGAGTGGATCGTCATGCTTAAAGCTCTAACTCATCTTGGTTTCATCTATTCCTTCATGCTTAATGGATCAGCTACTATGTTTGCCTTACCTAGATGGTAGTGAATCTCATAGTCATAATAGCTAAAATGTTCTATTCATCATCTCTAACGCATATTAAACTCTTTCTGATAAAAAATGTGTTGAAGGCTTTTATGATTGGTGTAAATAATGCTCTTTGTTCTGTACAAGTAGTGTCTCCACATTTTAAGAGCAAATACTATTACGCCCAACTCTATATCATGAGTGGTGTAATTCTTCTCATGGATTTTAAGTTATCTGGATGCATATGAGATCACTTTGTTTCTCTGCATAAACACACAACCAAAACCTTGGTTCGACGCATCACCATAAATTACAAAATCATTTGGTCCTTCAGGAAGTACCAGAATCGGGGCATCACATAACATATCCTTTAACGTCTGAAAAGCGTTTTCTTGTTCATCACCCACTCAAAATTCTTGTCTTTTTTAGTGAACCGGGTGAGGGGTTTTACAAATTTTGAGAAGTTTGTGATAAATCGCCTATAATATCCTTCTAGTCCTAGAAATGAACGAATATCTGTTGGGGTCTTTAGGGGCTTCCAGTTCTTTACGGCTTCAATTTTACTAGGATCTACATGAATACCTTTAATGTTCACTACATGTCCAAGAAAACAAACCTGTTGTAGCCAAAATTCACATTTTGAAAATTTTCCAAACAATTCCTCTTTTTTTCAAGCAATTCCAATATCAACTTTAGATGAACTTCGTGCTCCTATTTAGACTTCGAATAAAATGGGATGTCATCAATGAAGACAAATGGGATGTCGTCAATGAAGACAATGACAAAATTGTTAAGATATAGCTTACATACGCGGTTCATAAGGTCCATGAATACCGTGGAAGCATTAGTCAGACCAAAAGGCATGACTGTGAACTCAAAATGTTTGTACTTGTCCAGAATGATATTTTTAGGAGTATCTTCTTCAGGTTACTTCAATCTTTGTTAGACAAATTGAATGTGTATATTTTGATGGTGTCATCGTAGGGACTTTACAAGAGATAGTTTTACAACTCCCTAGGCAGTGACCCTAACTATTGTAGTGTAGTATAGGCAAGACTCGGGGTTGTATTTATTCACTCGAGAATAGGTTAGGTTGGCGTGTCATAGTTATACAGATTTCTAAGGGTGAAGGGAGATTCTTTTTGTGTTTTTATATTTATTGAAAGCAGGTTAAAATCATATATTAGAGTGAGTGGTTTGGTTTTAGCTACTTAAAACTAAACAATATATTCTTAAACTAAAGGTTGATAAAACAATGAGTTAAAAGATTGTGCCTATTTAATATGTTTTACTCACTAAGATTGCATTCTCATAAGTTGTTGCTTGTCACAATTGTGTGATCTGTGTAGTATTTCCTAAAGTATGGGACAAATTACACGAAACGCCGTCTCGCATATATGCTTCTTAGGGCAATGACACAAGTAAGTAGTATGAAGACTATTACAAGGCCCTGTGAGTATATATTTGATGAATGTGAAATAATCTAAGAGGTAATCAACCAGATTCAGGGTAATTTGTATGGAAGACTCGTTATCCACCGGTCTCACTTTCTATGCAACAGTTTCCCTAGACATATCTACAGCAATTATAGACAAAAAGATGTTTTCTAGAGCCTAACATGCACATCCATCACAAGAAGTAACATCACTAAGATCTACATTCTAGGTTTCATACAATCATAAATAAACACAATATTAGGTTTAGCCTAGCATGTTAAGAATAAAGCAAGAACAATTAATCACATAACACATAGACATATTGAATGATAAAGTAAATCTTACTTGATTTGAACATGAATTAGAAGAGTTACAATAGGGGTTTTAAGCCCTAAAATCGTCTTCTATGGCTGCTAAACAAACTAGGGTTCATACCCTCTTTTTATTCTAAAGTTACACACTCAAAACCCTAAATTTAGGTTTGTATATATAAGAAATACGCAGCGACGGCGTCGCGTTTTAGTCGTGACGCCGTCGTGAAAGTAAATATTCTAGATCTGCATTTGAGTCGGTACGGGCTAACGCCGTCTTGAAATGTGTGACGCCATCACTAGATGAAGTGTGATGGCGTCGTGTATGATGTGTGACGCCGTCTCCAAGCTATGTGAGCACAAATCTTCAAGAGTCTTGGTGCTGGTTCGTAGTCTCGTCCGTTTCTTCTCCAAATGAGCCTAAGTCACATGTAATTCATCCAAATGTCATCAAAATGAGAAATACCTGAAAAGGAATGATTAAGTACCTATTTTGGGCATAAATACACAATATTGGGGGTTAAATGGCCCTGAAAAAGTGTATAAAATGACACCTCATCAAATACCCCTATCTCTAGGATTTGCTTGTCCTCAAGCAAATGGGGATTTCTCCTAGACATAACAATATGAGTGGTCATTTTACTACTCTTTTAAAACAATTCTATAACCAACCTTCTTGACCTCGTAATTATAAATCTTGGTATAATACTTACTAGCACCTAAATAAAGTGTTTGGGATTCTCTCTTTCTCTCGGGTTTATAATGAATTATAACATATGGAGGAAATAGAAAATTCAACACTCATTACCTGTCATAACATATAAATTACCTTAGGCTTGGTAAAGGATCAAACCTCCACCGCTAGGCGCAAGTATTATTCATTACTATCTAAGAGGACTTTTAAAGGGTTATGGGGTGTAGGTATAAGATAACATGTAATGGAAACAGAAACGGATAGGATACATTTGGGTGGCTTTGGGTGAATTTGGAGAGGAAGGTTAGCTAATTATTTAGACGAATACACGCTGGTTTGGTTGCTAAGCCAAGACTCGGACGAAGATGTACAAACTCCATAAAACTCTACATCAATCTCTTTCTCTCTCTTTTGTTTTTGATAAAGTAACATAATACAACATGGGGGTTTATAACACGTACCCCTACACTTGAGCTTTTACGTGCTCGATATATACAATCTAACTAATGACCAAATTTTAGGTGGATCAAAATAACATGGAGATCATTTGACAAACATATGGTGGTATTGACTTAACTTTTCTTCCCCATTCTTCCTCGAAATAAATACTACCATGAATCCCAATCGTCCCAAAACTGTATTTACAAGGATAAAGACTTAGCAACCGTGTACTCAATAATTAACTTGGGTTATCACATTAATGTACTAAAGGTGGTACATTAAGTTGGCTAAGGCTGTTTTGGGTGTAACGTTGTTTAAGGAGTTGACAATGCTCTTATTAATAGTCAGATTACACCAAAAAATTACGATAGAACCATGGAATATAGGGTAGGCTCGGAGGTGCGGGTTCAGGTTGTACCTAGGGTATCCTGCATCTATAGGTGTGTGTTGGATATGGGTGTGGGTGGTTACTTATTGATCCAAGGTGATCTAATAACTTTTACATGATTTAAAACATGGGTTATTCCTATTACCTCTTTAGCATAGCATATCTAATACTTACTGTGCGGTCTCGGGATGTATCACTAAAACAAGTTCTAGAATTTAATATACTACCGGTACACTCATATGAATTTTACTAACACCAGACATTCCAGAAAAGGCGACGAAGACCACATGTACACATCCGTAATGACGAAATAGACACACATGACTGTTCACTCCTTAACTCAAACCGGGTAAAGATAAAATCATCTTGGGTTACCGATGATAGGTACCTGAATTCCTAAAGATCTAAGGGTGAACCTCACATTTTTGGGGTGGAATTTTAAGGGTTGTTGTGCTAGTCATGCAAGTTCCTATCCATGGGACGCTAGTGATACTCGGTTTTTGTTGGTATGTGTCATAATTTTTTTTTATCATTTGGTTTTAAAATAACCTCTCTTTTTATGCTATGTTTTCGATATATTACTCACTCTTTTTTAAGGTACATTGCAAATGACAATTGAAAAAGTAGTTTCTAGGCTTATTTCCCCTATTACTTATTTTTGATCATTGTCCCTAATGTTTTCTCTGGATGATACACTTTTATAACAGATAAAGGAGAAAATGAAAACAAGTAAAAGAAAATAGTACTCCCCTGGTTTGCTCAATAAATGGTGAAGAAACATGCGGACCGTCCTCAAGATTCGTCTAATGGAACTACCTAAGATCTCCAAGTTCTTTCTCGTTCAAAGATAACCTAAAATCAAGACAGAGAAAAATCGATACCAAGCATAAATGTGGATGTTTACCAATTATATCATTATGAATTTAGGGTTCGACTCGATAGATAGATGAAAGATTTGTTAATTTAATTAGGCTTTTTGGTGTTTGTTACATAGTGGAGTTTCTTTTATGAAATGTCGTGCGAGTTTTATTTTCAAAAATAATTAAAAACTTTTAGGTTTTCTGGACCTGGGCGTTTGACGCCGTCGGGGTTTTTGTGACCCCGTCACAGGTGCCGGGGTGATGGTGTCGCGTGTTAAGTGTGACGCCGTCTCCACCGTCTGTGAAAACGAAAAAGAAAATTTAAATTTATGAAAGATTTCTGCAACTTTTATCCATACATTATTTCTGTATAATTTGCCGTAAAGAAGGCCTGAAGTTAACAAATCATTCATATGACTCGATACTGACGTGATTTATTCTAAACAATTTATTTGACAATGTATAATATATGGATCAAAAGCCGAATAGATTCCCCTACACTTATTGGTTGCAAAATACCTTTGATTGAGATTAAGACGAGGTTAAAAGCAATACAAAGCATGATTACAAAATGATTCAAACATAATAGATAATAATTTTTGAAGAACAAAACAACATGACAACTCTCTAATAATGTGGGGAAAATAAAGTGGGTTGCTCCAATTAGAGCTTGTTTTAGTTTGGAGTCAAGAGCCTAACACTCTACCCTTATTTAACAGATAAAGAGGAGGGTTCCCCTACACTTGAGATAAAGTGCGGGTGATAGTGACGGTACACACCACTGTGGTGGGAAAGAGTAATATTTTGAAAAAGTGGTTGTTTAATTATGCGCTCCAAATGGTGTATTTTCTTAATCATAACCTCCTCTACTTCTTTTGGCCTATCAAATAAACTAAGTTCTTCTCCTATAGGAGAAAATTCCTTAGATTCTAATCCCCAATCATCATCAAACATCTCCTAATTTGAAATATCAACACCTAAGGATACGCTTTTTCCTAATAAACCCGGTTTAAATCCATAATGTCTCTTAGGGTCATCTGTACCTGGGTTAAAATAAATATACACACCCTTAGGATAGGAGTTTGCCACGTGAGGTAAAGGCGGTGTTTGAATGGTCAAATTATCTAATACCTTTTTCCTAAAAGTATCGGGACTTTGTGGTTTGATAGGTGGTTTGAGGCCTCTTTTTCCTAGAACTTGCATCTTAGGGTGGACATTTGGGTAAGGTTGTGGTTGAGTACTCCGGTTTTATGAAACCAAAAACTTCCTGGAACTAGAGGTGTGTTGTGATTACAATTCAAAGCCTACTTCCTCTAGTTTTTCTCCGTTCAAAGGTTCTACCTCTATTGGGGTTCCTAAAGTCTTTTCAACTTCTTCTGGGTAAGTCATGGGTGGTGTGGTTTCCTTAAATAATGGTGGGACTTGTGAGGTACTTTGTAGGTTTGGATTTTCTACTTTGTCCCATGCTATATTCCTATGCATATCAACTAAACATTTTCATTTCCTAAATAATCTTTTTTGCGAATGAACTTAAATTTTCTATTCTTGTTTCGAAAAAATAATATTCGGTGGGTTTATCCCATTCTTTTTGGCCATTGGTCAAGTTTTTTGATTGGTATCCATGCGTTCTTCAACACTTTTTCCTAAGGTTCCCGTCTGCTGCAAAGTCAAGGTCCATTCGGGTATAGTCATCGACATGATCATAAAATAATTGAGTAAGAGACCATAAATTAAGACCATGATGGGGGACTCTTTGGATTAAATTTTAAAACCAGTCCACGCATCATAGATAGGTTCGTCTTGATGTTTTTGGAACACCAAGGTATATCTTTAGAATGGGAAGGTTGTGGTTCGTGGTGGGTTTTGAAAGGTATGGTAGGTGGTCTTTCATACATCATGATGGTGAACGAAAGATTACAAAACAAAAGGCACAAAGAAGATTAGACTACGAGAAAGGCTAATATGCGGAATTAAAATTCATTTGATAAGGATTCAAAGCAAGTAGAACTAAGCTAAACTATGACCAAAACCTAACTATTCCTCAGGCGGCGGCACCAAAAACTTGATGTTCGGTCGTCGTAGGACTTCTACACGAGAAGTTTTACGACTCCCTAGGTAGTGTACCTATTCGTTGTAGTGTAGTATAGGCAAGACTCGGGGTTGTTTATCGTTCACTCGAGGAATAGGTTGGGAAGGCTTAACCACGGTCTAACAGAATTCTAAGGGTTGAAGGGAGATTCTTTTTGTGTTTTTATATTTTATGAAAGCAGGTAAAATCATATGGTGGAGAGAGTGGTTTGGTTTTAGCTAATTAAAAAACTAAAACAATATCTAAACTAAAGCGTTGATAACAATAGGATATAAGATTGTGCCTATGTAATAATGTATTACTCCTAAGATTGCTTCATCCTAATGTTCGGTGCCTTGTCACACTTTATAATGATATGTGTTGGTGATTTCCTAAAGTATGGATCACTAATACACGAAAATGTAGTTCTACGCAATACGCTCTTAGGGCAACGTACAAAGTAAGGTAGTATGAAGACTATTACAAGGCCCCTATGATACATATTGAATGCATGTGAAATAACCTAAGAGGGATCAACCAAAATCAGGGTAAGGTAGTATGAAGACTGTTACCACAGTTTACTTTCTACAGCATCACATTACCTTAGACATATCAATAATGCAATTATAGAAGATGCTGGTTTCTTGTGTCCTTACGTGAAATCCATCACAAGAACCATTACACTAAGATCTACATTCTAGATTTATACAAGCATAAATAAACACAATAATGGTTTAGCTAGAACTGTTTGAATAAAAGCTAAGAACAATTAATCACAAACAACCATAGACATATTGAAGATAAAGTAAATCTTACTGATCTTTAAACATGATTTGGAAGAGTTACAATAGGGGTTGTTAGAGACCCTAAAATCGTCTTCTATAGCTGCTAAAGGAACTAGGGTTCGTACCCTCTTTTTATTCTAAAGTTACATATTCAAATCCCTAAATTCGGGTTTGTATATATAAGAAATACGCGGTGACGGCGTCACGTTTAGTCGTGACGCCGTCGTGAAAGTGAACCTTCTAGATCTGCGTTTGAGTCAGTGCGGGCTGACGTAGTCTTGAAATGTGTGACGCCGTCACTAGATGAAGTGTGACGGCATCGTGTATGATGTGTGACGCCGTCTCCAGGCTCTGTGACCACAAATCTTCATGAGTCTTGGTGCTAGTTCGTAGTCTTGTCCGTTTCTTCTCCAAATGAGCCCAAGTCACGTGTAATTCATCCAAATGTCATCCAAATGAGAAATACCTAAAAAGAATGATTAAGTACCTATTTCGGGCATAAATACACGATATTAGGGGTTAAATGGCCCCAAAAAAGTGTATAAAATGACACCTCATCAATCTTCGAAAAATACTATGACCCTTACAGTTGATCGAACAAGTTATCGATCCTGTGAAGAGGGTATCAGTTTTTTATAGTCAGCTTGTTTAGTTCCTGATAGTCTATTCACATACGGAATGAACCATCATTCTTTTTAACAAACAACACCGGGGCTCCCCAAGGTGAAGAACTGGGTCATGTGAAACCTTTGTCTTAGAGCTCTTTGAGTCGGTTTGATATTCTCGGCATTTCTGTAGAGTCGAAATTGAGTAGGTGATTTCACAATAGGCATAGCTCTAGGAATAAGATTTATGTGTAACTCCACTTCGTGAGATGGGGGTGATGACATCAAATAACGTCTATTTTATAGCATTATTTATCCCATGCATTTAACCCATTTTTTATAATTATTGCAAAGAATTGTTACTTAATCATTTGTATTTGAGAATTGCAGTAGGAATTATAGAGTATCTTGGTGAAGGTTCATACTAAAAGGCACGCATTTTGGAGCTTAATTGAAGAATTCAATAAAGTCTACTGATCTGACAGCCAATAAGTCGTATTATTCTAGACTTATACAACGTATCCAAGACTTTGACGAATCAAAAGACCATTTCCTGACTTTGAAGAATACGCTGTATCCACATCAATGATCGACGCCGTAATATAATACTTTGGTTCAAATGAAGAAGGATATTAGTTTTACCTCATATACGCCGTATCCATAGAAGTATTAGACGTTATCCGTGCTTTTTCTTCACAAGACTTCCACGAAGATATAGTGACTAATACGTCGTATCCAAAAGCCTTTATACGCCGTATCCAAGGATTATTATACACGAAGATTCTAGAAGATATCAAACGTGGTCCTTACTCTAAGAAATCCCTAATACGTTGTATCCCATATTGCTCGATACGGCGTATCGACCTGTTTCCAGACCCTATAAATAGACGAACCGAAACTTAATTTTAGGTATGCAAGTGAATTCCTAAAGCAGCAAGTCGACAAGAAACAATTAAAAGAGCATAGAAGGTCAGAAAAGAGCCTCAAGATCATAGAAAAACTCTTGTAATCTTCACGCAACCGAATACGCGCGCGATTAAGGTTTCTTTATTTTAATCGTTTATATATCAAATAGTGTGTATTTTTACAATGACTATCGGCTGATACCTTTAGGTATCAGCCGTGTTTATGAAGATTTAATGTTTGGTTTGTTTATCTCGATTGTCTTAATTTATCATTGAGTGTTTGATTATGTTTATCATCATATATATATGTATGCCTATAATGTTTAGCAAGGCATTCACTTAAACGTTTTCCACCTAAGTCGTTCAGATATCCAATCAAGTTGTAGTTGTATAGTGTGGCACAAACACGTAGTACTATACACCCTTGTGCAGGGAGTGAGGAGTAGCTAATCTCCTAATAGCATAATCCATAAGTACTAACGTACTCAATCCCGTTGTGAGGTGGAATATTGAGTTAAAAGTGTGGCGGGTTCCAGCATACAACAAACTACTATCAAGTTCAAAGTTTAAAGTTCAACAGTTTCAATGTTCAACCTTCGTTTCCAAGTTCAACAAGTTCAAGTCAAGTTCCATACGTTCAAAACAAGTTCAAGTTCAAATATGCTCAAAAGTTTAAATACTTAAAAGTAAGAGCATAGCAATAAAACACGTCATTCTTTTCACCCCAAAACATTTAAAACATGTAAAAAGGGGGATGTGAGAAAACATCACCTGGTCTTGCAAAAGTAGTGTTATAACCTCAAAGATGGATCAACAATAATCGATCTAAACGTGTCACCACGCGCGCCTTTACTACGACCTAAGGCAAGTAAAATAGTATGTATTAGACTCTCAAAGATATGCTCAGACATAACATAAGCTAATTAGTTAAGTCTTATAACAAGTTACTTCACAAAATACCATTTTTATTTTATAGACTAAAACCTTAAATCTGTTCTAAATCTTGAGTTCCATTTCGGGTAGCATTTCACCAAGTTAATGATTTTCATAAGTGTTGTCCTTCTAATATATCTTAATATAATGTATTATGAGTCTCTACATGGTTTTATAATTATTTTCTAGGTCTTTAACGCTTTTAAATGATCTTGCCAAGAAAAAGACCTAGTTCTGGACAAGCTGTCTTGCATAGATGACCAGAGGGTCTTAAATTCGAATATGGGTTCCAAGTTTTTGGTGACATGTTCATCATATTATGAACTAACCCCATATAATGTTTCAGCTTCTGACATGGAGGTATGAGTGAGATACACTCAAAATCATGCATTCTAACAAACCAGGAACTACTTACTGTTTTGAGCACCTGTCTTACAAATGGGTTTGGAATGGACCCATTTTATCATTTCACAAGCTGTTATTTTATGGTTTGGATAGATCTTTTTAAATTAGTTGATTTTAGAGTCAAGAATTATATCAAAAAAGCTTATTTTATGACCAAGTTATGGTCATTACAAATTGACATAAAAAAATTTCTGCAATCTGCGTTTTGAAATGGCCCACACATTTTAGTGTAATAGTTATTAGGGCCGTTGAGTTTCAGTTAAGGCCCCTAACTAGATAAGATTTAGGTCCATTATGTAGTTTAGATCTTTTCAAATAGATGAGTATGACATTTAGACCTAGTGCTGAGATTAGTCTGTATCTTAAGATTAGAGTAGATTGTCTTACATACACTTTTAGTTCTTACTTTATGTTTAATGACCATAACAAAATTGCAAGAAAAGTGAATGAAACATGACTTTTAGAGACTTTTTGTGCAAGATGAGCACAAATTGTCTTGCAACTTGATTTTTAGTTTCAAAAACCTTTAAAATCTTCAAATAATAACGTATATGATGAGTAGGATGAGGTGATATAATTTTTTGATGGTGTTCTTTGAAGGATTTTTAAAGGTGAATGTCGGTTTGGATGCATATAGGTGATCAAAGGGTGATGTCTTCTTGAAAACTTATCAAAATTTGGTGATGTTCTTGGTGTCTTGATTCTTGGCCGGATATTAAGAGGAGAAAAGGGAGAGTATTGTGTTTTTTTGGCTGAACTAAATGAAGAGGAATGAGGGAGTATACGTTAAATTAGTCAAGTCTTGCATAGATTCTAGGCATGCTTATTATTTTAATCTTTTCTATGTTAGGCATGGGATGACATGGCATGGAGAATATCACGGGCTAAGTTTCAAAATAAGTGTGTGTCCCCTAAATGTTTACAAACCGGTCTGGGTGTGATAATAGTTTATATATATATATTTATACTATATATATTATATATTTATAATTATATATATATATATTATATATATATTTACTATATATATTGACATGTATATGTATTATTATGTACTATGTATATATATTTTGTGTATTGAAATTTTGGTTAAGTGTAAAAGGTATAATGTGTAGTGTATAAATGTATAATGTAAAATATGAAATGTGTAAGTTAGCTAAATTTATGTTTTTGCAAGTATAATAATACTAACTTATTATGAATTGAGTGCATTTTTGATATTAGTTAACGTTTAATTAAAATTGTTACTTAACTGTACGTTCATTACGCGATTAGAGAATTTTGTCATAACGTAAAAGACCCAAAATCTAATAATTAATGAACTAGATTTCAAATGTAAGTGGAATTAATGACTTAAAATGGACTTGAGCATATTCGTGGTAGGTTTACAATTGACGTTATAATTAAAAACTTACGTCTAAAAGCGCGTTGGTATAACTAGGGTTCCTAATAAAACAAGCGTTAAACCCTATTGTATGACCACATGAAAGTGACTCCACAAATAATCGAAAGTGTACATTTTCTTACCTTTGCCTTCGGTTACTGACCTCAAAATTGACAGTTCTCATATTTTCCCCCTATTAAAGGGAATTTCTTCTTGAAATTTTAGTTGCTCATCCCAATCCGTAGTGTTCCCGAACAGTTGCGGATACTTGCTCTTTGTCTCGTCTTCTCGTTTACATGTAATTTTGGCCCTCCGTTGGGAGTTTCCAACGAACTTTTATGATGGGAGTATGACTTTGTTTTAGTTTCTTGACCTCACGGTCCATGATTTCAATCGGTTCCTCAATAAAATATAGTTCATTGTAAATCTTGATTTACGCTAGCAGTAAATGTAATTTTATGTCAGCCACGCATTTGTTTAGGTTTGACACGTGAAATGTGTGGTGAATGTCTACGAGTTTGAGTAACACTTTTTCACCAACACTAAACTCTAATGGTTTTCGTCAGTAGTCAGCATAGCTCTTCTAGCGATCTCGTGTAGTCTTTTATCTTTCCTTGATTTGAATAATCTTGTCGATAGTCTCCTAGGTATCTCTGGTACCAATTAGTTGAATTCTGATACTTTACCAAGCTAATAGAACGTTCGGAACATTTCCTTCCATTACAAAAGCTTCAAATGGAGGCACATTTCACACTCGAGAATAAAATTTTTTTTAGGTAAATAATAAACTATTGGTGTACAGAGAATTCTACAAATGGTTTGTGCAGTATCCCAGTTTCACCAAAATCAATTGAATAAGTCTAAGTTTATATTCTAAGGTTTGAATGGTTCGCTCACTCTGGACATTGGTCTAAGGATGGTAAGTAGTATTATTTCCAGTTGCGTTTCCTAGTGCTTTCACGGTTTTTTTTAAAAAAAAGGGGGGAAAAGTAAAAATTGCCAAATTCAATTGATGTGTAACTAATGTCACGATCAGATATGATTGACACAGGCACACCGTACCTTTCAATCGCTAATCTAGTGATGTAAAACTCTTGAATTATCTACTCTTGGATTTCACGAATAGCTAAGAATGCGCAGATTTGGCAGTGATTGATTATGTCCCAAAATCACGTCATTGGCTCGTTGTTGGTTCTCGGTAACTTGGTTATGAAGTCCATAGTGATATTCTCCCATTTCCACTCAGGAATCTCTGGCCGTTAAAGCAATCTTGAGGGCTTCTGATGTTCTGCTTTGACTTGAGAGCAAGTCAAACATCTACTAACATAGAAGCGACAGCCATTCTTCATTCAGAAACCATATAAGTCTAGTAGATCATAGTACATCTTGTACTAACTCGTAGATGTATAGTAATTTTTGTAGCATGGCTTTATCCATGATCAATCGTTCATCAATTACCATTATCCTAGCTCCCAAATTCGTTTAACAATTAACGTATTGCCATTTTCCTTTCTTTTCAAATGCTTCTCTATAGTTTACATACGCGGTTCACAAGGTCCATGAATACCGTGGAAGCATTAGTCAAACCAAAAGGCATGACCGTGAACTCAAAATGTTCGTACCTTATCTTGAATGTAGTTTTAGGAATATCTTCTTCACATACTCTCAACTGATGATAGCCAGATCGAATGTGTAACTTTGAAAAATACTATGACCCTTACAGTTGATCAAACAAGTTGTCGATCTTGGGAAGAGGGTAACGGTTTTTGATAGTCAGCTTGTTCAGTTCCCGATAGTCTATTCACATATGGAATGAACTATCCTTCTTTTTAACAAACAACACTGGGGCTCTCCAAGGTGAAGAACTAGGTCATGTGACACCTTTGTCTTGGAGCTCTTTGAGTTGGTTTGACAGTTCTTTCATTTCCGTAGGTGCAAAACGGTAAGGTGATTTCACAATAGGCATAGCTCTAGGAATAAGATTTATGTGAAATTCCACTTTGTGAGATGGGGGTGATGACATCAAATAACGTCTATTTTATAGCATTATTTATCCCATGCATTTAACCCATTTTGTACAATTATTGCAAAGAATTGTTACTTAATCATTTGTATTTGAGAATTACAGTAATTATAGAGTACTTGGTGAAGTTATACTAAAAGGCACGCATTTTGGAGCTTAAATGAAGAATTTAAGAAAGTCTACTGATCTGACAGCCAATAAGCCGTATTATTCTAGACTTATACAACGTATCCAAGACTTTGACGAATCAAAAGACCATTTCCTAACTTTAAAGAATACGCCGTATCCACATCAACGATACGTCGTATATAATACTTTGGTCAACAATGAAGAAGGAATTAGTTTTACCTTAGTACGCCGTATCCATCAAGAAGATACGGCCTATCCATGCCTATACTTCACAAGAAACCACAAAGACATAATGACTAATACGCTGTATCCAGAAGCCTCTATACGCCGTATCCAAGGATTATTATACATGAAGATTTTGGAAGATATCAAACGTGGCCCTTACTCCACTAAATCCCTAATACATTGTATCCCACATTGCTCGATATGGCGTATCGACCTGTTTCCAGACCCTATAAATAGACAAACCAAAACTTAGTTTTAGGTATGCAAGTGAATTCCTAAACCAGCAAGTCGACCAAGAAACAATTAAAGGACCATAGAAGGTCCGAAAAGAGCCTCAAGATCATAAGAAAACTCTTGTAATCTTCGTGCAACCAAATACGCGTTCGATTAATTTTTCTTTATTTTAATCGTTCATATATTAAACCGTGTGTATTTTTACAATGACTATCGGCTAATACCTTTAGGTATCAACCATATTTATGAAGATTTAATGTTTAGTTTGTTTATCTTGATTGTCTTAATTTATCGTTGATTGTTTGATTATTTTTATCATCATATACTTGTTTACGTACTTATATGTGACCTATCATTCAACTGGGTCTAGTGCCTTCTTATTAACGCGCTGCCAACTTAAACCGAATTAACGCGTATGCGTTCGATTAATGTTTCTTTATTTTAATCGTTCATATATCAAACCGTGTGTATTTTTACAATGACTATCGGCTAATACCTTTAGGTATCAACCATATTTATGAAGATTTAATGTTTGGTTTGTTTATCTTGATTGTCTTAATTTATCGTTGATTTTTTGATTATTTTTATCATCATATACTTGTTTACGTACTTATATGTGACCTATCATTCAACTGGGTCTAGTCCTACATATTTAACGCGCTGCAACTTCGGTGTTGTATGATGTAGGATAAGAGTCCAAGATAGCTCTTTATATCTGCAAGTAAGTGGGTAAAGTCCTAATGGGCTAGGGTTTAATAAAATCCCATTATTAATCACCTAAGATAGATTATAATCAACAAAATGATGCTTTATGCGGGCACATTAATTGTGACAGGTTAAGCAACCAAAACTCAGATCTCGATGGTTAGGACCTTATGTGGTGAAACATCAATATCCATCCGGATATGTTGAACTTTATGGAAAAGATGGAAAGACATTTATAGTCAATGGACACCGACTCAAATTATATTACGAAGAAGATAATGACCCAAGGGAAGCAGTCGCTCCCTTTTTCCCAAAAATTGAATCCCGAAGATACGAGTCTAGCTAACGACTCTCTTAAAAATTTAAGCGCTTCTCGGGAGGTAACCCGTGCTTTCACTTAAGTGTGGAGGAGTTCCTCCTCCATTCTTCTACTAATATCTTTTATCAGTTTTTTTTTAAAAATATTTTCTTTTTGTGTGCTTTTTGTATTTACTCTTATGCAGGTAATTTAGCTCGAATATATGGAAAATTTCGACGTATGCTTAAAAGATAGCTCTACCGCAGCTATACATTTCTCTATACCACGGGAAGTACCGTTTTCCTTTAATTTTCCCTATTTTATCTATGTTATCAGTTATCACATTGAGGGCAATGTTCAACTTAAGTGTGGAGGGGAGCCAAATAGGAAAAATTAATCATATCCTTCTATGTTTGCCCTATTAAAAAAATATATCTTATCCATATGCTTTCAAAATTAAAAAAATTCTCTTAGTAAGGCAAGTCCACCCGGATTGACACTATAATTAGCACAAAAATCAACCCACCTAAATTGTGAGAATCTAAGCCTTAAAAATATTCGGGTATCTACCTTTGGTACCTAAGATAATTGATGCCTTTAGCTTGTTCGAGTTAAGGTTTGATTGCAGTCATATGTGTCTATTCCGTCATTACAGATGTGTACGTATGATCTTTGTTGCCTTTTCTAGAATATTGTTATTGGTTGAAAATTATGTTTGAGAGAGCCGGTAATTTAAAAGCTTTAGAACTTGTGCTTAATCGTCATTTACTAGACCGAAGCCTATCACATGAAATGTATCTCGCAAAGTTCTTATTCTCGCAAGAGCTCCTTTTAATGCTATCCTGCTGAAATATCTGAAAGTTGAATGAAGAAAGTCCTGTGCTAAGCCTTAGTTGTAATCATTAAAAAAAAAGGTTCTATATGTGTGTTATAATAGTTCAAAAGAAATAAAGGCTTATGTTCGGCGCATGAAGATTGGATTCTCTCTAGTACCCAAGTTCCACCCTTCGGTCAGGTTTATGTGTTAAGTACAAGCCTATGGTAGCTGTCTAGATTATGTTTGTGCAAATTAAGTGTTCTTCACAAAAACATATTTAAACCCCATCTGAGTGGCTGAGTGAATTTAAAATCAAACACTATCCCTATGTGAGGTGCTATGTTATATGTCTATGCCTGAAAAGTTATCTAATATGCAAACTCTCTTAAAAATCCAAATTTTCTCCACGTCACGACAAATGATTTTTTTTGCTTCCATTGCTTGAGGGCAAGCAATAAGCTAAGTGTGGAGGGATTTGATAACGCCCAAATTATACATGTTTCTATGGCATTATTTTATGTTTATTCTATCATTTCTTGTGAACTTTTGGTACTTAATTAAGCTTGAATTGATTATAGGTTCACTTGAAGACTCTAGAGGCCCAAGCTCATGAATCTATACACTTTGGGAGACGAATACAAGAAAAAAAAGATTTCTAGCCAAATTTCAAGAAGTCCGCCGCACTTGCTACCATTGTTGCGCCGCACTTCCCCTAAAACCCAAAACCTTCGCATTGTTACATTATGCGTGCCACCATTTTCCCACAGTTTGATAGTATTAAAGTCATTAAATGCACATACATTTAACATCCTCAAACACCGCACTTATTTGTAAGTGCGCCGCACCTTCCAGTAAAAGTCATTAAATGCTAATTGCTTAACTCCCAAGTTCGCCGGCACTTTTTTCCTTAGTGCGCCGCACTTTGCACCCAATTATGCCTATAAATTGAGGTAGAATTTGCATTCCCTCCTCACAATCGTCTTCACCATTCTATCCTATTTTACACACACATACTTTCCCTCCTTTCACCAAAACACCAAGAAACACCTTTCATTTGAAGAAATAGATCTATACGATCAAGAAACGTATTCTACAACTTTGTATTGTCTAACAATTTAATATACAGCCTGTAGTGGTTTGATGTTTAGATCAATCACAGATATCATCCATAAGCAAGAGATGATGGCGTTGGCTACTTAATCTTAGAGAGAGAGAAGTGATATTTCTAAAGCGAGAAAGTGGCAGATAAAGTATTATCAAAATGAAACAACTAACCCCTTCCCATAGCTGGAAAGGGGTTTATATACATGAGTGTTTATGCCCCAATGGGCTTGAGTATGGGCTTACAACTGGGCTAAAGGCCCGGCCCAATACTATTAGTCATACGCTTATAATTAGACAACGAGCTATGCTATTCTAGATTATTACGGGGTGAACGACGTCTTTTTATAATCTAACAATCTCCCCTAAGGAGGTCACCCTAGAAAATACATTATGAATTCTAGCATTCTACTTTCATTGACCTTCTGGTTGTAGCTCGAAGGTCTTTGATTTCTTATCTTTGATGTCCTTGTACATTATGTAGTGAGCTTTGAGATTTGTCTCTTAGACTTGTGCGATCTTTGAGCTTTCTTTGGGATCATCAATTCTTCCTTAAATTCTTCTTAATAGCCTTGTGAGTAGCTGGTATGGTTTAATTAACACCATACCTTTTACCTTTAAAAACAAGTTAAATTAACCAAAACCGACTTAAAAATGGCCAAATATATGCTTGTTTTGCTAATTGTGTTGTGCAGGAACGGATATCTAAGAAAAGGACGAAAAACAAAGCCAAAACGACAAAACCGGACACGGAATGGAAAAGCGTGGAAAAAGTCAAAGTCAAGTCCAAGCCCAAGTTTGAAAAAGTCAACCCCGACAAACCCGAAGCCAAAAGTCAAGAAAAACAAGTTTAGGGACTAAACTTGTAAATCCCTAAACTTGTTTTGAAAGAAGAAAAGAAGGAAATAAAGAGAAGGGCCAAATCTGCCAAATTGGCAAAGAAATACCACAAGGGTTAAATCTGCCAACATTTCAAAGGCTTTCATCACAAGGACCTTGGGTGCACAACCAAATAATAACTTGGGGGGTGGTTTTCTTGCACACCCCAATCCAATAACCCCAAGACCACATTGCAAAACTTCCACTATAACATTGAGGGGCACATTTTTACCAAAAATGGGCAAACTTACACCCTGTCACTCCAAACCTTTTTATAACTCTCTTTCCCGCCCTTTTCAAACCTCAACACAGGTCACAGGTTTAACCACCCCGTTTTTACCCTGTAAACTTTCAATTCCACCATGGATAAACCTCCCCCCACTCTCTCCACTATCTTTCCCACCAAAGAAGGGGCTTTGACTGTTGGCAATCTTAATTTTTCTCCATAACCTTTTGCCGAATCAAGGCTTAGGATGGATTTTAAAGAAGGCATAATTTGCTATCAATGGCTGGATAGGGGCTTTGAAGTCTTCTCACACGAAGAAACTAAGTAGAAGGGCTGAAAATGAGACTAGCTCTTAGTATAAATAGAGGCTATGTGACCGAATTTAGTATATGTTGTGTAGAAGTCTATATCTTTTCTTTAAAGTTAAGTCATTTTTATGTTTCTTTCAGCTTATTTACAGCTTATTGCAAGTTCTTTGTACTCTTTTTAAAAGTTAATGAAGTGTTGAAGTTTTAAGGTTTTATACCCGTTTTTGAGTGTTATTGTCAAACTCCTTAAATTACCTTTGTATGTGTTAAAAAGCTCTTAAACACGCTTTTTAATAAGCTATGTTATCTTAAAACAAGTTAATAAGCTAAGTAAAATTTGAACTTGTACTTAAAAACCACTCAAAATACCACAGCTTGTTACTTTGGATGATAAGCCGAATTTGGATGGGCTTATGGACTATACCAGCTTATTTCTAATAAGCTGGAGCTTGTAGATTGAGCTTTCAATAGCTTATTTGCCCTTGTTTAGAGCAAAGGGCTTGGTAAGTTCTCAATTCCCATTTTTAGCTCATTTTGAGCATTTGCTTATTTACAGCTTATTGGTGCTTATTTATTGTTAATTTTTGCTTATTTATGTCTTTTATGCATGTTTAGCTTACTGTCTTTGAATTCCATGGTTTAATTCTCCCTTAATAAGCTTAAACAGCCTGTAGGCTATTTTTAAGGGGGTGTTTGGTTTAAGACCCAATTGTGCTGATATATCATTTCTGCTGATATAGTTCATTTCTGCTGATAGTATATCAAGTAGTTCATTTCTGCTGATAGTATATCAAGTACTTCATTTCTGCTGATAGTTAATCATTTATGCTGATAGTAATAAAGTGTTTGGGCTTAAGTGTTTGGGCTTATTTAAGTCTGTTTTGCTAAAGTTTTTTAGTCAAAACCTGTTTTTCAAGTTTTTACAAGTGTTCTTAAACTGTTGCTTAAAAAAAGATACAATGGCTTATTTGGTTAAGCCATTGTAAACTGAAGTTGTGGTTTAAAAAAGTGTGTTATTTGAATGTCTTAACCAGTTTTTAAAGTACCTTGAGTCATTTGACTTGTTGAGTCAAACCTGCCAAAATTTCAAGTGTCATGATTGACTCCAAAGAAGCACAAAAGAAATTGAAGGCTGGGATTTGTTTTAGAATCACCTCACACAACAAGCACACTTGTTTTTTAAAAAGAAGCCCAAAGAAAAAGACTTCGGCTATAAATAGAGTCTTTTGTAAACTTTAATAGAAGTTAGTTTTTTAACTAGTTTTTAATCTTAGAATATTTTAGCTTAATTTCCAATATAACTTAGCTTATTTTAGTTCTTAAAGTCATTTACAGCTTTTACTTTCAGCTTTGTAACACTTTCAAGTTTTAATGCAAATTTGAGGTTTTAAGTCATTTTACAATTCCAAGTGTTAAGTTTCTTAATTGTGTTGTTTTGTGTTCAAAAAGCTCTCAATACAACTTGTTTACAAGCTGCTTAAACTAAGTAAATTTAAAAAGTTAAGTAGTTAAGAGAAGATCACTCTCAAATACACCACAGCTTATTTTATGGATGATAAGCCAGGATGGGCTTATGGACACTACTAGCTTGTTTTATGCAAGCTAGAGCTTGTAGATTCATTGTTTGACCCTGTTTTAAGCAAGGGTGTTGTAAGTCTCTCTTTTCTTGTTTTTCTTATTTACTGTAGAATTGCTCACTAGTGCTTATTTGTTACTTATGCTTACTTATTTGTGCTTTATCAGTATGTTTAGTGCTTATCTTGCTTAGTTGTTAGTTTAAAAATAGTTTGTATCACTTTCTTAGTTAGTACTGTCAGTTCATTTGATAAAACTGTTAGTTATGAGTTAATACTGTTAGAGTGATTTGGCTTATTTAAGTGCTATTTCTTTATTAAAGTCTACTCATAAGTTTTTTTCAATTTGTGATTTGATAATCTGTTTTTAATCAGTTTGAAATAAAAATGATTTTTGAAGATTTTAAGGGCTGTTTGGAACAAGCAGTACTAACTCCAAGTTAGTACTGCTGGTTCATTTTCTTGGATTTCAAAGGTAGCAGTACTAACTCAACACTAGCAGTACTAACTCCAAGTTAGTACCGTTAGTTAAAATTGTTAGTACTGTTGGTTCATTCTTGTTTATCAGCTTAATGTTTCTGCTTATTTAAGATTTCCTCAGCTTTTTAGAGTAGATTAAGCCCATTTTCGTTTACTATCTTTAGTAGAGCTTACTTTAGCTTATTTGCCTTTTCATAATAATTCTAAAAGTTTATCAGTTTGTAACTTTTTAGTTTATTCTCCATTCTAGTTTATTGCAGTTGCTTATTCTTATGTCTAAATGCTTATTAGGGATAGTTAAATATCTGTTTTAGCTTATTTGCTTATTTCTTGTTTCATTGTGTTTTAGTAAAGCTAGCAGTACTAACTTATAACTAGCAGTACTAACTCCAAGTTAGTACCGTTAGTTAATACTGGTAGTACTGTTGTTAGTACTGCTGAGTTTGTCCTGCTTATTTAGCTTGATTGCTTGCTGAATTTGCTTATTTAGAGTTAGTCTAGCTTATTTGGTTTTGTCTTAAGCTTATTTGAGCTTATTTGTGTTTTAATTTAAAAGATTTAAGTGTTTTTACTATTTCTAGCTTATCTACCGTGCTTATCTTTGAGTGCATTTGCCTATTAGGTTTAGTGCCCAATCATATCCAAATCCTTGTCATATTCAAACTTCATTTATCAATCCGTCATTCAATTTTCCATTCGAGCCTCGTTGGGACATAACGACCCGGAGATACCCTATACTACTTCCGGTTTCATTGGTCTCGCGGATTCTGATCCTTTATATATGTTTATATTTATTTATATATAGTAAGGGGTAAGTTTTCGCGTAGTCAATTTTTGGCGCCGTTGCCGGGGAGGCTGTGAAAAAGATTATCGTTACGTTTGACAAATTTGTGTTTAAATCTGTGAATATTTTCTTCTACAAAAATATAAAAAGTACAAAAATATTTTTCATTTTCTTTTATTAGTAAAATTATCATATAAAAACAAAAGAAAAACCCAGAATATAAAAACAATTTCCATAAAAAGAAATAAAATTCACAAATTGGTAAAAATACCAAAATATAATATTCTCAATTGAGGTATTATCATAATAACTTCCGGTGAACTTGTTGGTTCCCAACTCGAACAAAAGATTTAAAAAATTTCTATTTGTGCGTCGGTTCTTAGACTAATGACGTCCTCACCTTGAAAAGTTAATAAACAACTATATAGGGGCTTAAGGAGGGTTGTTCCGAGGAACTACGACCCGAAAGGAGAAATAAGCTTCGCGCTATTCCTACTCCTCCGCTCACCTGTGCGTTTATCTTTTTGAGAGCTACGTGAAATATGTAGATTATTTTGGTTGAAGTTGTCCTATCTCATTGTCCGTTAAAATCAATTGTGAATAAATCATTGAAAAAACCAAAAAAAAATTAGTGTAAATTTTCTTTTTAAATTTCTATTTTGTGCATGCGCACTCGTTCTCAAGTCCGTAAACGTCGACAACAACAAGTCCGACAAACTTCTGTTGAATCACCAAATCTTGAGAAACCAAATAACATCAAGGAAATTTTTCAATCCTCCCTAGTTCGATGGACGATAGCGTCTTATGGCTCATTGCTCGAGGCACCCACCGAGGGTTACGAGGATGCAATCGTTGTTCCTTGAGATCTACGAGCGAACAATTTCTGAGATTCAAGGCATGGTTCTACTTACCTTGTTCAAATTAAAACAAAGTAATTTTTTTGGTGCACGATAAAGATGACACACAGGCATTACATCCGATATTTCAACAAGATCACTTCTACGATGAAGTTTCCGAACGTCCGAGTACGTCGGTAAGCTTATGCCTGTTTTGCCCATTTTCCCTCGAGGAGCTCTGCCGGATTTGGCTTGACAAAGAACCCCCCTCAATCGATTCTTACATGGGATGATCTTGTGTCGAAATTCATTAACAAATTCTTTCCTCCTTCTAAAACGACAAATCTTAGAAATGAAATCATGAGATTTTAGCAAAGATTTGACGAATCATTTTATGAAGCATGGGACCGATTCAATGATCTTCTTAGGGCATGCCCGCATCATGGGTTTTCAGAATTGCATCAACTCGATTACATTTCTATAAGTGACCTTGTCACGAGAGAATGATCAGGATTCATGGAATTCCGCCGCGTCGGTGGTAACTTTTTGGTAATAAATGCCCGAGTAGGTTTAAAATCATCAAGAGCAATATCCCAAAGATCGCATTTCTCGTGTTAGCTAACCCGTTTGATAATATTGTGATATAGATTGTCAATTATTTTTTTATGTTGATATTCTTTGTATTTATATGTTTGTTTGCTGCTCTTGCTTTATTATATTGCTAAAGTGAGTACCAAGCAATTCCACCTCCGGTATCTATCCCGTTGTCTCTGAACTCAAATTATGGTCATACAGCATTGATCACTTGATAGGAGCGAAAAATCAATCCATAGCTTCCCCTCACCAAGGACTCCCGCGTTCGTAAAAGCGGTTCGAGGAAAAGTTGTGTGACGTTGCGGGTTGAAGATCATTATATCAAAGTTGTCCCGCCACGTTGGCAAGGTATCATGACAATTTTCAGCTTACGTTGTTCTCAAGCCGCTTGCGGTAATTTCCTCAGTTGGAATTCCATTGCTTTCAGACCTCCAATGGTTGACATACAATTTTCGACCTCGCGGTTTTCCACTATGCAAAGAACCATCAAAACAACAAAATGGTGGGATCAATTTTCAACCGCAAAATGGTGGGGAACAATTTTAACCAAAAATGGCTGGTATATATTTCAGTCAAGGACCAATTTACCAACCCCAGGTTAATCAACCACCAGCTTATCAAGCTCCTGTTTACCAAGCTTCCATTCCTCAAACACAAGGTGTGTCTAAGACCGATTTTGATAGCTACGTAAAAGCTAATGATGCGGTTATGAGGAATATGCAAAACCAAAATCAAGTTTTGCAAAACCAAGGTCAAAACCTGCAAGCTCAATTGAACAACTTGGCTACTTCAAATCAAAGGGTTGAAAGTATGCTAAGTAACTTTATCAAAATGAACACCGCCTCTACTTCAGGTTCGGGAACTCTCCCAGGTAACACCATTACCAACCCGAAGGAAGATTTGAAAGGTATCACCACCCGAAGTGGTGTTGCATATCAAGGACCCGCGATTCCTTCTACTTCATCTTCTCCTCCGAGTGATGAATCGTGATACCGAGGTTACAAAGGATACAATGCTTCCTACTAATAACGGAAGCACCGAAGACGTCCAACCTCCGGTAGTTTAAGTCCAATCTCAAAATCCAACTTCCGAGCCCGATGTTGATCCTGTTAGTGCTCCTAGGCCTAACCAACAAACATTAATTCCATTTACTTCAAGAAGAAATGATGAAAGGCGCCGTGAAAAAGCTAACGATCAAATTGAGAAATTCTATGAAATCTTTAGAGATTTGAGTTTCGAAATTAGCTTTACGGATGCCTTGACCCTTATGCCGAAATTTGCCTTGACTCTAAAAACTTTAATCGGAAACAAAGAGAAGTTGAGTGAAATGGCTAGAACTCCATTGAACGAGAATTGCTCAGCAGTCATCCAATCGGTATTGCTAAAGACGTCCGTTTAATGGTGGGAAAGTTCCAGTTTCCAGCAGATTTTGTGGTCGTTGATTTTGAGCCAGACCCCCGAGTACCTTTAATTCTCGGGAGAAGTTTCTTAAAGACCAGTCGTGCATTAATAGATGTTTATGAAGGTAAAATTACCCTTCGTGTTGGCAAAGAGGCCATCACTTTCAATCTGGACCAAACTTCGAGATACACGGCCAATTACGATCATATGACAGCGAACCGAATTGACGTCATTGAATTGGCATGTGAAGAATACTCGCAAGAAGTCCTAGGTTTTTCTGATTCAGTTGCATACGGTATCTTTCTCGGATTATGATCAAATGTTTCAAAATTCGTCACCAACACTAACGCTTTCGGGGGAGGATAGTGATTTTCTCCTTTCTCGGAGATAGCACTGTCTTTTAATAGCTATGATGACGGAGCAAGTTTTCACTGGGACAATTGATGCTAAGTACTATGATCCGTGGAGGGTTGACATTCTTATTTCTAGAGAATGCACTTCTCAATGTAGTGAACCGTTATCCTCCTCTTCCAAATCATAAAGAATATTCACCCGGATGTCCAGGAAGAAACTCAAGTTGTTGAAAGCTAAAAACAGTTAAGTTAAATCATCAAGTTTGATGAGCCTTGCGAGGTTGAATCAAGGACTTGACACCTCATTGAGGATACGCATTTTTGGAAGGGCGTCGACATGTAGCTGTCATTTTGCTGAAAGATTTAAAGGATGTGAGGGAAAAGGCAGCTTTATCAGGCTTCTAAAGTCCCACAAGCTAATCCATCACTTGGAAACTCGCGATATCAAGGGTTGTTGTATCCAGGAGTTTTGTACTCACAAAAATCCTTATGGAAGAGGACTACGAACAAAGTCAGAGTCAAAGACGGGTAAACCCAAGATCCCGACGTCATTAAAAAAGAGGTTGAAAAACTTCTTGTCGCGGACTAATTATCCATCTCTGACAGTCCATGGGTAAGCCGGTACAATGTGTAACAAGAAGTGGTGGCATAACGTCTGTCAAAACATGGTTGTTAATGATTTGATACCGACCGATTGGTCCGGGGGGAGATGTGTGCATTGACGCTATAGAAAGTTGAGAAGACCACCCGGAAAAGAGAAAAGACCATTTCCCATTGCTCCTTCATTAGATCAATGTGACGAAAGACTCGCGGAAAACCAATACTATTGTTTCCTCGATGGCTTCTCGGGTTACTTTTAGATTCCTATAGACCCAAAGGATCAAGAGAAGACAACTTTTACTTGCCCATACGGAATGTTCGCCTATCGCCGCATGCCTTTTGGGCTATGTAATGCACCAGGCACGTTTCAACGATGTATGATGGCAATCTTCCATGACATGATCGAAAAAACAATGGAAGTGTTCATGGATGACTTCTCAGTCTTCGGAGATTCTTTCATATACATGCTAATTCCCATTTTGAAAAAAAATGTTTTTTTCTTAAAACGGTGTGAAGACACCAATATGGCCCTAAATGGGGGGAAAAGCCATTTCATGTATAAGGAAGGCATTGTTCTAGGACACAAAATCTCTAAGTCAGGAATTGAGGTCGATCGTGCTAAAGTTGAAGTCATAGCCAAGCTCCCTCACCCGACTACTGTGAAAGTTTCCTTATTTCTTCGTGACCCGTTATTTGTCCGTTGTTTTCTTGGGCCGTTGACGGTTTTTTACCGAACGTTTCCTACAAGGACTTTTTCGAAATTGCCCGTTCCAATGACACACTTGCTTGAAAAAGAGACTCCTTATTTTCTTCTCATAAGAGTGTATCGAATCCTTTAATATACACTAAAAGAAAATTGCCAAGGCTCAATTGTGATTGCTCCCGACTGGGGAATTGCCCTTCGATCTCATGTGTGATGCAAACTGATTTTGACATTTGGGGCAGTCCTAGAGGGCAAAGAAAGAAACAAGCATTTCATCCATTTCAATATGCCAGCAAGAAATGACCGAAGTCTAGCACTCTACACTACGACACGAAAAGATATTACTCGGCCGTAGTGTACGCTTTTTTGAAGATGATTCCAGGTTCTATCATTATTGTTTTTGATTTTCGTTCATTACATATATTATGTGTTTTATTTCCTATCTCATTTTGTCTAAGGATAGTGTATACGATCTTTGCTATTAAGTTCTCTCTTTGCCTAAAAGGATGCTAAGGGCCAAGATTGAGTGCGGTGGATCCTTTTGCTCAAGTTCAGATGTTGAGGATCGAGGACAAAAAAGGAGCAGAAGTTCTTGCCGTGCCGTATAATCTCTCTAGACTTGAGAACCCTCACAAAATGAGTTCTCGAGAACAAAGAAATCAAGGAAACATTTTTCACTCGAAACGCTGGATTCGGCTGCTCTTCGTATGATAGTACCCCTGGTTTACCGATTCGCAATATACTTACCATTCGGGGAACATCATTGTCAAAAGGAATGTCGTCCCAAAGAAATACATGTTTTCAAAGTTGTCAAAATTTACCTTCTGCGGGTGCGACCTTTCTATTATAAGGATCTTGTGCTGACCAATTAATTAGGCGTTGTGTTTCGGGGCTAGAAGCTGTTTGACATTCTTAAAGCTTGCAAGTGGACCCATGGGGGACACTACGGGTGCCAATGTACACGCTATAATGTTGATCTTCGTATTCAGGATTTTTATTGGCCCTCGATCTACAAGGGATGCCCACGGACTTTCTTTTCACACCGATGTGACATTTGTCAACGTCAAGGCAAAATTTCGCAACGGATGAGGGTGCCTTTTTTTTTCTTTTGTTGCCACAAAAAACTCTATCCAAGTTTGCGAATTCTTGACATTTGGGCATTGATTCATATGGGGCCGTTCCGTCTTCAAAGGGGACAAATCATATACTCGTGGCAGTCGATTATTGTCAAAAAATGGGTTCGAAGCAATAGCGCCTCCCCAATACTGATGTCGCGAGTTGTGTTGCAAATTTTTTTAAAACTCTTTCTCCAGAGTTGGGATGCCCCTCGTGCAATCCATAAGTGATCGCGAAACCAATTTTTGCAATGACCAGTTTGCGAAGGTCATGCTTAAATACGGAGTCTGAGATCATCGTCTCTCACCGCATATCACCTACAAATCAAGTAGGCAAAGTTGAGGTTTCACAATCGTGGTTAAAAGAATTCTTGAAAGGACCGTTGGGGAAAATCGTGCCTTTGGTCGGATTTAAACTGGATTGCCTGCTCTCTGGGCGCTTCCATTAACAACTTACAAAACACCCATAGGGTGCACTTATACAATCTTTTCTTGGAAAGGGCAAGTTCAACTACCGATTAGATTGGCAGACAACGCTTACTAGGCCCTAAGCATACAAAACTTTGATATTTAAACCGCGGGTGAACACAGAAAAGTTCAGCTCATGAACTTAGAATGAACTTGTGATCATGCTATGAACACTCTTTGATCTATGAAGAGGAAAATCAAAGAGATCCATGACTCAAGATTAAAAATCGCATTTTTCAACGTCGATGATCGAGTCCTCCTCTTTAACTTTAGATTGTAATGTTTCTCGGGAAACTTAAGACCCGCTGGAGGTGGACCATTCACTGTAACCCAAGTTTTTCGCAATATGGCACCATCGGCGTTGATCCCAAAACTTCGGGACAAATTCAAGTGAATGCGTCATCGTTTGAGTAAAACTATTTTGGATGTGGAACGTTACCAACGAGGTAGTCCTAGATCTCTAGGGAGACATTCCCTGGGGATCCAGTATAAATTTGGGAGGGACGGTGTCAAGCATAGCGACTTAAAAAAGCGCTTCGTGGGAGGCACCCCATGCTTATCAGTAGTAATAATAAAAAGGTGTTTTTGTGTGAGAAGACTACAGGTTTCCATTACCGTGTTCGTTGTTGTTACTATCGGATGGCTCCGGAGGTGAGATCTCGTGCTTGCAGTTTTGCCTTAAGAGTTTCACATCCTCAGCTTCATTTTTGGGAATCCAATATCCTAATCTAATCAACTAACGTTTTATCTTTTGGCACACTTCATAAACGGCCTTAGATTTACGTAGGTACCCCTTTAAAACATCGAGGACGATGTTTAGTTCTAGTATGGGGGGGATCTTCGATTTGATTGTTGCCTGCAGCCGTTGTTGTCACGTAATCCTGTTTTCACCACCAAAATTTCAAAAAAATAGAAAAATTAAAAAAAAAATTAAAAAATAAAATAAGTTTTTTGTCACTGTTTTGACTTTCCCAATGGGTAGAATGAGAATAAATTTTGTCTCGATCGGGCGTGTTGAGCCCTAGCTTTTGTCCACTTAACCTTTAATAAACTGAAAGGTTTTTTACGGTAAGCATTCGCGGATCCTTTATATTAAGGAGTTTAAATTTGCGTAGATCGAGAAGAGTGATAGTGTTGTTATACAAGTTAGGAATGCTAAAAAAGGTTTTGTTTAGAAATCTTAAACGGCTTATAAGTGTAACTTGTCACTTTTTCTCCCTGAAGCTCTTAACCTGACTAATAAACGTGCTTAATTTTTGCTTTAACTTTAAACTGACATTTTCTAAAAAGAAGCTCTTTCGGAAACGAAAATATTCATCTTAGTTCAGCTTTATACTTGAGTTTCTAAAAACGAAATTTTTCTCTTATTACGGAAAATATGTTGCAAAAAAAAAAATATGTGATGAAATTAAATAAAAATAATATAATATAAACTGTGGCTGGATTTTTAACAAAAAAAACAAAGGGGGGGGTTTTTTTACTTGCATCTTGCCGGCTCACAACAGATGTTGCAGTCTTCAAAACAAGCCCATAGTGAGATAATAAATGCCAAAGTGCATTCGTAAGTGTTATCAATATAAGAAACCGTGTCAGACAAGTCACTACATCTTGTGGAGGCGTTGGCCGATGTTGTCAGGCATGTAAATGATGACGCTAGTATAGTATATAGCAATAAATGAAAATTTAATGGTTAAGATTTCTTTTATCTAAAACTTCATGTATAATTTTTGAACTAAGAATAACTTGCTTTAAGACTTCAAAAGTTGTTGGTTGCCATCTGGTAGATTATATTCGATTAAAGTTTCTCCGTGGGGTGTCAAAAACTGGCACTTAGCTGATGAGGCTTAGGACGTTCCGAGAAGGAGAAGGTCGCTACATGGAATAATCGCGTCACCCAATGAGATCATTAAGTGTTTTGATGTTGCGTGCTTTGAGTAGTGTTGTTTATTTAAAACGGTTACATCTCAGAAAATTCGGCCTAAAAGGGTGGAGTATCCGCTATTTACCATTGCGAAATTCTCTGTGGGTGTCTCAACTGATAACCTAAGTAAACTTGGCTGGGAATATCTATCAGAGAATATGCTGTTGGGGGTTGAATCTGTCTTTTCCCCAGATTATATTTCAGAAATATCGTTATGCATATAAAACTTGTATCTACTTTCTAAAATTGTCGATCTAAATTTAACTTAAAATTAAGCACAATCACACTAATTGAATAATTGTCGGGAGCGAAAAGTTGACAAGTCATAGTTATAAGTAGTGTTAGCATTTTTTTTACTTGTGCTTAACGGTGATTTCGTTTTTTCGCTTTTAGTTTGGAACTAGTAAAAATCTGGTGTACGATAATTTATCCATTGTTTTTGGTCAGGACATCCGTGGATTATTCTACGGGCGCTTCTCATTCTATGATCCCAGTGTTGATAAAATAAAGGAAGTCAAACATGTTAGTTAAGAAAAGAAAGAGGAAAATCCAAAAATATTAGGGATAGTTAGTGTACATATAAAAAATGGTGAAAACGGGACTTGTCGAAGCTATTGATTCTTTAGTTCCCCTTGACGAACACTTTGCTACTTTTCGAGGTTATTAGTCAAGGGGGATCGAGATTCTTAGTTTTCTAAGTGTTTACTTCATAACATTGAGCTGAGGACACGGCAATTCCTTTGTATGGGGGGATTTTTGGTATGTGTCTTAATTTAAATTACCATTTTCTATTAAAAACGGACGTTAATGACTAAAAAAGCGTACCCAAAAATACATCGAGTTGTATGTTTTGCACTTTTGTATGTGCAGGGAAAGGATATTCAAGAAAGGACAAAACGAAGCCAAAACAAACAAAGCCGGGAGCCCGGAATGGAAAAAAAAAGACAAAGTCAAACCGAAGCCAAAGTCAGTCAAAGTCAAAAGTCAACCAAGTGAAGAAAATACAACTTGAGGGACTAAAATTGCCAAACCTCAAGTTGTATTACTAGAATAACAAGACAAGGGCTGAAATTACAAATCGGGTGGAGTATAACTTGAGGGGCCAAAGCTGCCAACCTACCCAAAACCATTTTCCCGCCCAACAAAACCCAGGTACAACTAAGGGATGTCTTCCCATACTTTTACCCTGCAAACCACTCAACACCCTGGATAAAACATTTCAACCACTCCACTATTCCCCCCCCCCCCCCAGCTGTATAATTGCCATGTTGGCAATCCCTCACCATTCCCAAGTAATTTCGATAGCTTAGATGACTCAAAAAGAAGCACAAGAAGATTGAATGGCTGAGATTACTTTTATCAAGTCCCTCACACAACAAAAACACCTAATGAAGCTCTCACAAAAGAAGCACAAGTGAGAAGGCCAAGAGGAGAAGACTTCGGCTATAAATAGAGCCTTTTGTAAGCCTTTGAGCAAGTTAGTTTTTAGTTTTTTTAATATCTTAGAATATCTTAGCTTAATTTTAGTTTTTTTTAGTCATTTACAACTTCTACTTTCAGCTTTGTAACACTTTCAAGTTTTAATGCAAATTTGAGGTTTTAAGTCAATTTACAATTCCAAGTGTTAAGTTTCTTAATTGTGTTGTTTTATGTTCAAAACGCTATCAATACAGCTTGTTTATAAGCTGCTTTAATTAAAAAAAATTAAAAAGTTAAGTAGTTAAGAGAAAATCACAAAAATCACTCTCAAATACACCACAGCTTACTTTATGGATGATAAGCCAGTTCTGGATGGGCTTATGGACACTACTAGCTTGTTTTATACAAGCTAGAGCTTGTAGATTCTTGGTTTAGCCCTGTTTTGAGCAAGGGTGTTGTAAGTCTCTCTTTTTCTTACTCTTCTTATCTACTGTAGAACTGCTTATTAGTGCTTATTTGTTACTTATGTTTACTTATTTGTGCTTTATCAGTATGTTTAGTGCTTATCTTGCTTAGTTGTTAGTTTAAAAATAGTTTGTATCAATTTCTTAGTTAGAACTGTTAGTTCATTTGTTAAGACTGTTAGACTAATTCAGCTTATTTAAGGGCTTATTATTGATTAGAATCTGCTTATAAGTATCTTATTTTTTTGTTGGATAATCTGTTTTTAACAATTTAAACCAAATCAGCTTGAAATAAAAAGAAAAAAAAATGATTTTTGAAATCTTTAAGGGGTGTTTGGAACCAGCAGTACTAACCCATAGTTAGTACTGCTAGTTCATTTTTTTTGATTTTAAAGCTAACAGTGCTAACTCCAAGTTAGTACTGTTAGTAATGTTGGTTCATTTTCGCGTATTAGCTTATTATTTTTGCTTGTTTAAAGATTTGTTTAGCTTTTTAGAGTAGATTAAGCCCATTTTCGTTTGCTGTCTTTAGTAGAACTTACTTAAGCTTATTTGCCATTCTAGTTTATTGTAGTTGCTTATTCTTATGCCTGAGTGCTTATTAGGGATAGTTAAATATCTGTTTTAGCTTATTTGCTTATTTCTTGTTTCATTGTGTTTTAGTAGAGCTAGCAGTACTAACTTAAAGCTAGCAGTACTAACTCCAAGTTAGTACTGTTAGTTAATACTGTTGGTACTGTTGTTAGTACTGCTGAGTTTCTCCTGCTTAGCTTAGCTTAATTGCTTGCTGAATTTGCTTATTTAGAGTTAGTCTAGCTTATTTGGTCTTGTCTTAAGCTTATTTGAGCTTATTTGTGTCTTAGTTTAAAAGTTTTAAGTGTTTTTACTATTTCTAGCTTTTATGCTTGTTCTAGCTTATTTTCCTTGCTTATCTTTGTGTGCATTTGCCTATTAGGTTTAGTGCCCAATCATATCCAAATCTTTGTCATTCAAACATCAATCATCAATCCGTCATTCGATTTTCCATTCAAGCCTCGTTGGGACATAACGACCCGGAAACACTCTATACTACTTCCGGTTTCATTGATTTTGTGGATCCTGATCCTTGTTATATATTTATATATGTTTATATTTATTTATATAAAGGGGTGAGATCACGCGAGTCACCTATCTTGCCTTGTGTTTCCTAACATTATCATGCTTTCAAAAATAAATAAATAAATAAATAAAAATGTTGTCGTTCTATTGCTTTCTTTTCCTTTCTCTTAACCGTAGGTCTACCTGGAAGCGGTCTCATTACCCGCGGGTTTTCCCAAAGGTAGAAGTATGATCTCTCTACATATTACCACCCCCATACCCTGCCCTGGCGGGATTGGGTATCTTCTTCTTGTATTTGTTGTTGTTGTTGTAATTGATGTTATATTCATACTGCAAAAGCACACAAAAACAATCTCATGATACCAACTTAAAAAAACTTCTAAATCTCAGAAAATTAAAAAAATCAACGTATTTAAGTTATAGATATTAGAATACAAAGCAGTTCCATTACCCAAATCCACAAGAAGTAAGTGATCTGGAAAGCATTATGCGAGTAAAAGAAAAATTGAAAAGCAGCCAATGACATGAGAATGGTAAAAATTGGTATCAAATTCCAAAATTTGATCGGGTACTTGAAATAGAACAAAGTGTATGAGTTGAAGTATAAGTCGTAGCCTCGAAAACCAAAAATATTTATCGGAGGCCTCAACGAGAGGAATCCCTTAGACGACTGCATGCCTTACCGTGATTTTCAAGTGCCATTTTCGTCAAGATGGCTTGAAGTTGCGTTCTAATAGCTAAGAGAAGATGCAAAGAAATATAGATTAGGACTCACAAGTATAATCTTGGTGATCAATCTGTAAGGAACTTGTAACAATTCGCATTTTTCACGTTATTATTTAACCTCGTACTTTTACTATTTATTTTATTTTCGCGCAAATTAACTTTTGGGTAACCGGATAGGTGTATCGGTACGTCGTTAAATGTCAGACAATTAACATTTGTTGAACCCGACTCCAGACTAAATGTAGTCTACATGCTCTATGCATTTTTATAAATTTTCATATATATTTTATATGTTGCATTTTTATTTTCCACTTTTACGTTTATCATTTATGTTTCATATTTTAACTCTTGCAAAACATCACCTTTTACACATAAGTCCTAGCACTACCTACTTAATCAAAATGTTAACACAAATATAGTCTATAAGACCCCCTTCCCTTGCTAGGAAATGGCACAACCACCATGGACTATGACCTTGTTGGTATTGTTAACCATCCTATATGTGTCAAGGTAAGACACATATAGGGACACATGTCCCATGTGTTATGCATGCTTGACACACCTCACTTCTCTTCACATAAACACACACACACAACACATACATCCTCTCTTGTTTCCTCTCTTCTAGCCGATCCCACCAAACACCAAACATCCTTTTTATTTTTGATTTTGATAACTCGATCACATAGAGTAAAGATCTAGTGTTCTAGCTAGTTCTGTGTTCACTCTCACTACAAACAACATCAAATCTCATCATCTTCATTGGATCTAGGTTGATTTTTATCAAGAGTTGCAAGAGTTTTTGGGCTGTGTTGGTTATTTGGGTTAAACATATAGTGATCTTGTTCTTGGTTCATAGATCTTGTTGTTTCACCATCATTTCCTTTTTAAGGATCATCCATTATATTTTTGTTCTTATAACTTGTAGTATGTCATACTCTTGATTTTAGATGATCTTCTTCGTATTATTACATAATCATCATTTTTTTATTAAGATTAGACTGTACTTGGTATTTATTTAAAACAAGAAAAACACTAAATAAACATGATTTTATCAAAACTTTTCAGGACAGATTTAGTCAGTGAGTTGAACGTGGTAGTTTGTACAAATCAGTTGACAATGAGGCTTAGGAAAAAATATAGGGTTATAGATCTATGTTTTAGCTTCGATTCTCCGGGTGGCGATACCCGATGAATTAATTAGAAAATAAATGGTAAAAGGAGTCTAAATCTGCACACGTGATTTCAATGGCTAAAAACTCCTAAAACTTGTAGAGAACCCGTTGTTGGTATAAAAGAGAAAATGTAGAAAACACCTTAACTTAAACATGGCAAGTTGAACCAGCCCTAACGGACTTGTAGTTTAGGAGTTACGGCCTTTTTCGCGATACTGATGTAATCTGGAAATTAACAGATCTGACACTTGAAAATGTTTTAGCCATTTGACACCATTTACATAAAAAACAATGTGGTCGGACCCACATATCGGATTAATAGACTCAATTACCTTTCTGTGAACGTAAAAATCGAATAATGAACACTTACGGTTTAGGAGATACGGTCATCTAAAGTTAGATAAAAATCTGAAAACCAAACAGCTTTTGTGTTAGGGCTTGTAAATGTTTGTTAAGTGGTCAAAACTAGTCCCTAACATTTTATAAACTTTATAAAACACCAAGTACAATGTATAGTCTATATATAAAACTTTATAAAAACTCATTTGCATTCATACGCATAAATTTTATAAAACCTAAGACGCGACGTCACTTATAGGTTGCTTATAGAAGTTCGCGGCTTTCCGATTTTCACTATATCGTCGTTTGAATATCGCTTTGCTAAAGTGAGTTTTCGTAGCCCTTTTTTACTTATGTTTTTTTCCTGGGGGGAAAATGATACCCAAATGATGTTTTTAAATGTTTTTATGTTGTGATACAATGTTCTCATGTTTTTGGATAAATGTGTGTTTTAATTGCAATATGTGCCTTACGATGGATGCAATATGTGGATACAATTACGCACAAATGTTAACTCCAGGTTGGAGCCATCAGATATATATATTTATAGTACTATTTGGATTGACACCCCACCCTTGCTTCTCTGTGTGGTTCATGTTCAAGGGTGAATATTATACGGCCAAAATATATGTGTTTATAGTCATGAGGTTCAGTTGTTGCGTGCGTGTGATTTCAATTAAGTGCTCATATGTGTATATGTTACTCACTTTTGTCCTTCAAACTTTATTATGCACAACAATTGGGTAGACTGCTTAAACCTACGAGCTCACCAACTTTATGTTGATGTTTTCGAGTATTCATTTTTAGGTGGTAAGATTTCTGAAGCCTAAGGAATTAGTGCTTGTGACTTGGCTTAGTGAGACCTAAGAAGAGGCCCTTTTGGGGTCATTCATCATTGCGTTGTCCTGGCATGAGGGATTCTGATACATTATGACTATGTTGTTGTAACATTTTATGTTGAATATTCATTTAGTGTAATTTCTGTTATGTTGTACCAATGCTTTATGATGGTTCCTCTCTGTCACGCCTCGCGTTTCCACCCCTGGCGGGGTGTGAGAGAACTGAAAAGCAGTACTTACAACTAACGGCGTTACTGATGCCCATAACATTTCCCGTCATCCTGCAAGATAATAAGACATTTTAAAACAATGCAGATCTTTAGTATATGTAAGTTGTTGCTGAAAACATTTTTCAAAGGTAAATATTTCCTCTTCAATCGAACAATTAACAAAGTTGGATGGTGGAAACAAACATGAGCTATATTCTCGATTTGATCTAACAACGAGATTATATGCCTCATCGTCATGGACCCATACCAAAGCTGATGCAATTGTTAATTCCGAGCACTGATAACTTTTTTTAAATTACCCAAATCAACTTTAAGTTTCCCAATACTTTTAGTACACTCACTAAATAACTACGGTATTTGTGAATAACTTTCAATGGCTCTATTAAACCCCCCATGATAATTCTGCACAATTTCATCCACAACTTCTTCAACGATGGCCTACACCAGACCTGTTGTGCCATCGTGTGTCCCACAACGATTATGGAATAAGTTGTTGTAGTTTTTGTTAGCCTTAATTTATTGAGTCGAACAAGGAAGTTCGGTCACTCTACGATGGAGCTTCGGTCTTTAATTAGTTAATGTTGTAATAGGATAATATCGGAAATCGGGCTCGATAGTTAATCTAATATTGTATATGTTTCGGGTTTAATCCCAAGCAAAACCCAAGCCCGGGTCCTAGTTAAATATCCCGCGCGTCACCTTTAACGTGACGGGGTATATAAGCTTTTTCTTCTTTAGAAAAAGCAAGTTGTTCAAAATATCTAATAATTCATTTCTCTTTTCTCTCTCAAATCTCTCTCTCTAGTTTCTCTCTCTAAACAACTCATCTCTCTTTCTCATTTCTAGTCCGATTTCGTGATTGATTCTATGAAGTGAAGTGTTACGGGATCCTACAATTGGCATCAGAGCTACGTGTGGATTCGTGGTTGATTCGTGTGGTAAAACAAGCTCAAATTCGTGGCTTATATTGTGACAAAAAACCCCACGGCTCAAAAAAATTTTGGGCTTATTTGTTTGTTAATCTTGATCTTCACTTGTTCTACACATCAAAAGGTAAGAGTGCTTCAAATTTCGTGTGTTAAACAAGCTCCTAGCTCGAATTATAAGCAAACAAAGTAAGTGTGTTCTTCGTGGAGGGTTGCTACATATTGGACGATTTACAAGGAAATACGAGTTTATGTGTGTCTAATATTGATATACACACTTAATATTGTATGTTCTAGCCTTTGTTCGTGGTTAATAAGCTCATTTAGTGAAAATTTGCAAAAATCGTACTTGGCATTCTTCGTGGCGGTTTGACAGGAAAGAGACAAGATCCACGATTTAAGGAAATAGTCAACGGCGGTTTGTTGACCAAAACAGCGAGTTGCCAAAACAGCGAGTTGACCAAAACAGCGAGTTGACCAAAACAGCGAGTTGCTAAGACAGCGAGTTGCCAAAACAGCGAGTTGCCAAAACGGCGAGTTGCTAAACCGGCGAGTTGCTAAACGGCGAGTTGCTAAACGGCAGCGGTTTGCTAAGAATTTTGTGTGAAGAAAAGGATTTCAGTAAAACAGCCATAACTTTTGATCCGTAAGTCCGTTTCAGGCCTGTGACCTCTCAAATCGAAGAGAAAAACGAGACGAATCACGCTGTATCCACCTTTTAGCTGGTTAAGGATTTTTTTGAGGCCCAAAACACTCGTTTACTATGATTTATTGACATTTTTCAGTTTTTTGGAATTTGTGTTAGATTGTTTTTGATTCTAGCTCACGGCCCATTGTATTTTTAGGCCAGGTTTCAGGTTTTGGTGAGCCTATTCTAAACAAACAAGACTTTAACCCTAGCCAGAAAATTATCTGTTTTTTTAGACAAATAAATCATTGCGCTGGATTCCGAATCAAATCATTCACGGTTTCTCTATTGATTTTTAAAATCCCGTTAATTATTATCGGTTCTAATCATATGACTTGTAAAATCTCTCGAGAACGTCTATTGTTTCAAAACCAACAAATCAATCACATCAGATCCTATTCCAAGATCCACAAAATCTTTCCACACCTTCATAATTCACGATAAAATGGAACAAAGGTATACTTCATATTCGGGTTCAGTTTTAAAGGAACCCGAGTTACAGAAACTGCAGATGCTAGCAAAGATTTTTCACAAATTGAAAACTCTTTGAACAAATTAAATGCACTTAAATCAACCACATAACTTCTCGAGAAAGTAATAGTTTATTATTGTATCAGAACAAGTCTTTTGTACAAAACTTCTTTGGGATAGTGTCAGAACCTTCAAGTTTTCAGTTATCTCGTACACTATGAATAAACTTAGAATAGTGACAATTTTATGCGAGAAACACTTCACGAGGATGGATTCCAAATCCGCTCTAGTGTGATCAAAGTACAGTGTGAAATGTCTTCGTTAAACTCTGAACTTGTTAAATCCTTCGATATTTATTCAATCTTTTCATCAGATCGTGAAGTAACAGAAATCTTCAGTGAAACACTAAAAATGACAGCTCAAACAGTCAAGGAACAATCATCGCAGAACATGACTCATTGAGCAATGTATAAAAGAAAGAGCAAGTCATGAGCAAGAGTTAAGATGGACGTTGAAAAAGTTGAGTGAAAGCCAGATGAGATTCAAAAGTGCAAAAGTCAGAGGTTAATTCATCGGTTACACTGTTCGGAGATGGAAACAAGCAGTGGGATTGGTATTCAGATGAAGAGATTGATAAACAGAAATTGGAGCAATTCGGTTTCATGGCAAAGATTCAGGAGGTTCTTACCTGCTTTTGGCAAGGAATCAAGTTATACTCTTACGCAATAGGAACAGGTACTAACAATGATGAAAAGAATGTGTTTACAATAGAAAGACAACATTCTGAGAAAATGCTGCAGAATGTGCTGATGAGCGTAGATGCGCTTGCTAATTTATTGCAATATTTAACTCTGATACTGAGGGAAAACAAAAACGTTTTAAAGCAAATTAAGGAAAGCAAAAACGCTATCATTGGACTCAAGAATTGAAGGTGTGAAAAACACCTGATGAGTCTAGTAGGGGCTATGGGGAGGCTATAGCTAGTCGGGTAGTTCTTTGATTGCACTTCAGGAAAAAACAGATGAGCTTGAGAAGTACACTGGCCCTCTTAATGATTGATCGACGAGCGTTAATTGTAGGTGATTATAAAATACTTCAAAGACAAAAGTTAAAATGAGAACTCTAGGGACTATTAGCTCTAAAAGACATGAAAATTAACAGAAGTTTGAAAAACTAAAGCCTTGAAATATCAGTTGTCATTCAGAAACACGATGAGCTAGTAAAAAGTGTCTGTTAAATAGGTCACAATCTTGAAGGTCAAACTCAAAGAGAAAAACTATGGTTATTTCGGATTTTTAAAGGTTAAGGAAGGAAAAAGACATTGACACGATGATTGAAATGACAAACAATAAATTTTTAATGAAATTCTTTATAAAGCTATCAGTCAATTCAGTCCATTCACATGTTAGCACCCAAATATGCGCAAAGTATAATGGTAGATCAACCTTTGGCTAATCCAATAGCTACACAAGGAAAGCTATCAGTCTGAAAAAAGACTCGTTTGTATGAATCCCATATGATACTTTCTGATCCTGCAAACAGATTTTCCCCAATGGCGGGAAGAGACAGTGGACTATTTGAAAAAAAAAAGAGGAGGTAGATCAAAATTTGGATAAAGACAAAGTGAAAACCATTGATTACTCATATAAAAAATTCTTTATGAAACTTTCAAACCCCATCCAAAACCTACTTGGTCAGTTGGAACGCGACTAATGTAGTAGGAAGACTATGGTGGAGAAAACGTTTGTTTTGACAAAGCCACAATTGCTAAAAAACTTGCTTTCTACCCATTTTATATATAATTAGTAATAGTAGACAAACTTTATAACGATAATGGACAACACAAACTTCAATCATTTTAGAACAATTTGTCAACAAACTTGGTCTAATCATACTAATAGTGCATTTCCTAACCCAACTGCTAAGAGTATGGAAGTTTTGATCAAAATCTTATTAATGCCTCTTTCAGACAAAACTATACTAGACAGTTATTGTTTTGTTCATGAACTAAAAAAAGAAATGCATGACGATTTGGAGTACGTTAAATCCCTTGAAAAGGAGATGGACGAACTTGAATCAGAAGGCTGATTTTTCAAACATATATGATCTACTCTCGAAGAGTTGTGTTGTCTCAAGATGTTACATGTTCTCTATTTGCATTCTTGTCTGAATGTGAAATGCTTCATTACTGAATTGAAATGCATGTATTCTTCATAAAAGTTAAAGAATGTGAATTGTCTTGCCTAAAGCTTCTCGAAACATAATGAATCTGTTAACAAATGAAGTTATAATATAATTTGTTAAAAAGTTTTTCTAGTAGCGTTGAAATACACTCGAGAAAACCACTCGATTTCTCTTGAACTTGCTTTACAACAATGTAAAGAACAACTGAAAAACAACTCAGTTTGCAAAGAAACCGGATCAAATGTATTTCGAAAAGAACGTGAACAATATCATGAAATACAGGATTTGAAAGCTCAAATGCAAGACAAGAACATAGCAATAAGTGAGTTGAAGAAACTCATTGAGAACTGCAAGGGAAAGTCTGTGGAAACTCAGTTTGATAAACCATCTGTTGTTCGACAACCAAATGCTCAACGAATTCCAAAACCATCAGTTTTAGGAAAACCGACTCCTTTTTCAAATTCTCCTGAAATGAGAAGTTTTCAAACGAAACAGTCGGTTAATAAAACTAATGTGTCGGATGGTTTGTTTAAACAAGTCACTCAACAGAATTTGCCTAAGATTAGAAAACAAGCAGTTCGAAACACCAATGTGATTGCACCTGGCCCCTCTAGGAATCACCCAAAGCATGTGTCATTTCAGTCACCTAAAGAATTTGTAGGCTCAAATGACATGGTTCATAACTACTACCTAGAGAAAGCTAAGAAAAGTGCACAACTTCAGAAAGACAAAGAAGTGAATGGAAAACCTAGTATGATTGATCCTGCTAGATTACCCAACACTGCTAATGGTTGCAAACCAAAACCTAGGAATTGGCAAGCATCAATGAGTAGTCGGGTTTCAAACAAAGATGTTCACATAGAAGGAGAACATAGGAAACAAAAGCCTTTCTTGAAGTTCAATGACTTGCAATGTCCTACATGCAAAAAGTGCCTTTACAGTGCAAATCATGATGAATGCGTCTTAGAATACCTCTCAAGGTTAAATCCTCGTGCCTCTGCACAGAATAAGGATGCAAAATCCCATAAGACAACAAAGAGATATATGCCCGTAGAAAAGTCAAGTGCATCTAAGAAACCAGAAAGACAGATCCCCACAGGACATAGGTTCTCAAACAAAAAGACTACCACTGTCCCTGAGAAAACAATGACTCCTAGATCTTGTCTTAGGTGGAAACAAACGGGTAAGATTTTCAAGACTGTTGGTCTTAGGTGGGTTCCCACAGGAAAGTTATTCAACTCTTGCACGGGCAAGGTTGACAGTGAACCCACGCATGGTTCAATAGTAGATATCCCTCATATTCATGCATGCAAACAAACTCTGGGTTTAAGTGCAGGTACATCATTCAATGGTCAAAAGCAACAAAGAATTGACTTAAATGCAGATGCACTATACAATGCAAAGCAAGAAAATCTCAGAGTGTGGTTGCTGAAAATGTTGATATCTAAGAAACCAGTGCCAGAATGGTTTCACAAAAGATGAGCTACATCCATTGACGTTTGAACAACGCAGTTCAAGCCTCGTTCTTCATCAAATGACTTCTGATCATAACCGTTCAGAACTCGGAATTCTCGTCCACAGCAATGAACCGTCAAGTTCAAAGCTGGTTCCAAAAGTTGTTCCTCTAGCAGTCAAGACAGCTACATCACGACAAGAGTTGGAATTACTATTCCACCATCATATAGCAATGCTGAGGACAACATGTAAATATTATTGAAAAAAAAAATCAGAAAAACAGAAATTTTTTCCAAAAATAATCTTCTCGACATGTCTCTTGGAATCGATAACATTTACGTGTCTAGAAATGTCGATTAACATTGACACGGGTGTGTAAATGAAGTTCGAGCGAGAGTTTCAAATGTTTTCAAAACATGTCATTTCTAATTTTCTAAATGGCTTATGTGCAAATTTCAGTACATAACCCGGAATTCAAAGAAAGGAAAGTTTATCTATAAGGATAACTTATCCTAACAACGAGAAAATTAAC
>BQNB010033295.1:0-52454 GCA_026074375.1 Tanacetum coccineum
TTGCTATTTTTGGTCTGTTTTGGGTTTAATTGGGTTATTTTAGGTACAAACGGATATGTGTATTCTACACTTATCAGTAGTCATGAGAGATTTAGCCTCTCATGGCTAAGGAGTTCATAACATAAGCACACTTTACATAAACTTCCATTATTTTAACAACTAGGTAAGAAAACTTCTTCGTTCTTGATCGTTAGATCTTTTTCTTCAAAGGAAAAGGTGTTTCTTGGTGTTTTGGTGAAAGGAGGGAGAGTGTGTGTGTGTAAAATGGGATAGAATGGGAGGAATGATTGTGTTGAAGGATGTAAATTCGTCCTCAATTTATAGGCAAGATTGGGTGCAAAGTGCGGCGAACTTTGGGAGTTAATGCGATTACATTTAATGACTTTTACTGGAAGTGCGGCGCACTTGCAAATAAGTGTGGCGGTTTTGAGGAGTTAATGCAGGTGCATTTATTAGACTTTAATTCTTAAAACTTTAGGAGAATGTGCGGCGCACAGTATTATAAGTGCGGCGGTTTTGGGTTTCAGGGAAAAGTGTGGCGCACAATGTAGCAAGTGCAGCGGACTTCTTGAACTTTGGCTAGAAATCTTTTCTTTTCTTGTATTCGTCTCCCAAAGTGTATAGATTCATGAGTTTGGGTTTTTAGAGTCTTCAAGTGAACCTATAAGCAATTAAATCTTAATTAAGTACCAAAAGTTCATGAGAAATGATAGAATAAACATAAATAACACCATAGAAACATGTATAATTTGGGCGTTATCAGTTACCCGCGCTCCGCCACGTAGCGCAAGGGACTAACGCTGCAACGTGCCTATAACCCAAAGGGCTATTTTTGTAAATTTCTAAATAAATAAAAAAATATGTTAACGTTCGTTAAGTAACGACCGACCTAAAGGACTATTTTCGTAAATTATTTTAAAAAAAATAAACTAACGGTCTGTAAAACCCCGTATTTAAGGTCACTACTATTTCTAATCATGTAACTATTTTATAAATTTAAATAATTCGTTTTCATTATTTTAGCCGATTTTTATTAAAATCTTCAATTTTAAAACCCTCGCGAATCGTACAATTTAAATTTATCCGTTTTATCGATCGAGAAATCAACGAAGGCAATACTTAGCCATGAGAGCTCAATTTATTTTATTTTTATTAGTTTTCATCTTTTATTTATGTTTAACCAAAACCGTGTTGAAAAATAGCATCTATACAAAATTTAACTCATAAACTAAACTTAATTGGGCCTATATTAGATTATAATCTATAAAAACCCACAAAGCCCACTCCCTTTCCCTCTTTCCTTTCCTTGGCCGTCTGATAAGCCCAACCCACACCCTCTCTTATTTTTTTATAAACCGGATCCCCACACACAAACTCACAACGTTATATTTTTTTAGATCGATACATTCTATGTTTAGGATAAATACATCCTATATATAAGAGATATCTTCCAACACGCATGCTATAACAGTCAAATAAAAATTGCACGCCTGATTCTCCCCTTTTCTCTCCTTCTGTACGTCGAACCCAGGAAGAAACCCACCATCAACATCTTAAAAACTTCACCAAATCATCTCCATTTACCTTAAATCTCTTCCACAATAAACCCTAATCACCCTCCATTATAAAAAGATCACCATGCATGTGTTTTGAGAAGTTTTGATTTTGAAGGTCTTTGAGTTTTTAGGGTTTGATTGATTGAATGCAACAAGTATCATAAGGGATAGATTAGAAGCAGTTGTGAGCAGGAATTGGTGTTTCAAAAATTAGGATTTGACATATTGGGGTGTTTGTTGCCACGACTGGAAACACAACCCATATAGGGTTTGTGTTTGATCATCTTCTTTCCTCTCCATTGTAGTTGTAAGTGATCTTTTTAAAATCCTTATGTCTTGGTTTCATTACTTTTGAGTGCATGTGCTTTATTTTGGTTTTTATGAACATGCATGTTCTTATTGTATTTGATCTTCGTTTTATCAAGTATTTGAGGTTTAATGATCATGGAATATGTTTATAAGTTATGTCATAGCATTGCATTGGAGTAATTAGTGATTTGGATGAGTTTTGGATCGATTTAGAGGAAGGATTAAGAGGCAGTTTATGGTCAGTAGGTAAACGTGAGTTTTTCTAAAAAACATTGGCCTGGAGCCCATTAACTAATAACATGGTTGGATAGATACAAGTCTTAGCTTCATGTGACGAATTGGATGGTTTTGTATCTCCTCCGGATGAGCGAGATACGGCCGTTTTACGAAAACTAGTCAAGTCTGGACCTTGGTTTGGAAAACGTGGTTAACTTCGGATTATTGCACTAAATTGTTGGGTTTTAAAACATGGCTAAGTAGTAGACATCTTAGGCTAACACCTCCAAGTGTATTCACTTCAATAGCTATCACGGTTTAGGATTTATGTCCGTTTTCGTAAGGGTGTTTCAGTTTTGTAAACTTTCTGGTTGGGTAGTCTGGTACAAAAATTCCATTTCTTAATGATTAAAAACTAGATAGAGGATGAGGCCTTACATTATGGAAACTAGACTCAAATTTCTTTCCAGGGAGAAAGCCTCGCATTCATAGCCTTTACGGATTAGGAGATATGGTTACATCAAGTCGGGTTAAATCCAGAATCTAGAATTTTACGTCTATTCTTGAAATATAAAAAGTATGGTTACACATTATTAAAACTAAAGTTAATAAACAAAACTTAGTAGGTGTTTAATGGTATATAATCTTAGGTCATACATCAATTTAGGAATAAAAATACTTTAGTTAAGTCTTTTTGCAATGTCGTGCATGTCTTAGAAATATATCTCATGATTATGTATATTATTTCTATGTATCTATTTTTCTTTTCTTATTATACTAAGTCGCGTCACGTCTTTTAGGTCGCGACTAAATCGTTGGTGCTTCTTCTCTTAGTTGATTTCTCGCTCGATCATCTTCTATATACGGTGAGTTCATAGCCTCGCATTTAAATCTTTCTACGTTTTAAAAAAAACCGTGAGGGAGATACATGCTTGTTTTAGAAAATCGAACACAGGTGATTTTATTATGTGAATGTTGCTATGAGTGGTATGTTGTGGCCCTTCCTTCATGGACCATTAATCACCGATAACCGGTGAACGCTAATGCAATAATAATATATCTATTTTGGCCTAACGACCTGTTTGGCGTGTGTTCCTCGCGAGGGCATATGGAGACATATTGTATTTAGTATTGGAAGTGTGTAACACTATCACTCCGGGTTGGGCACATAGTTAAGGTTCGGTTCGTGGCTCTAGCATCGTTGTGATTGTTCTATGAACTAAATGTTTTGCTATACTTGTGTTCAAAATGATTGTTTATAAACTCTATGGATTCACTCAATATTTTGTTGACGTTTTAGCATGTTTATCTCAGGTAGATGCTTGCTAGCTTGGATGGGACGAAGCGTGGATATCGAAGGACGTGGACTTGGTGACCTTTGTACATAAGATAAAATGTTTTCAAGAAACTTAGTCATGTTGTGGCTTATTTAGAAACGAGTTTTCATAAAGTTTATTGGGACCTTGCAACTCTAATCTTTTTAATAAAAATTGAATGAAATCTTTGTTAGTAAATATTTCTTTTAAAGTCGTTTACCCTGACTCGTGAGCTTATATTATGAAGTAGCACCTCAATGTTGTATTCCGCTGCGTTGTAAATTTTGGGGTGTTATATATTGGTACCAGAGCACGAGTCATAGCGAACTAGGTCATTTTTTCAAAACCTAGACTAAGACTGTTTTCGCAAAAAAAAATGCACGAGTCGTTCACCGATGTCCGATATCTGCGCGCGCAATCCTTCCCGATCCTTTATGTGCTTTGTGATAGGCCTTTGATTGTATACTATATACCAAGCGTGTGGTATAAACAGTAATTATATATATACGATATCCGTTTTATGACGAACCGCTATATATATATATGCCTTTCGATCATCGCTACACGCGTACATTCGAGTTGTACTATTGACATTATGTAATGGTGTCGCCATTATGATATGATATGATTAATTTCGTATATGTGTAATATATATATACACACACACACACATACACACACACACACATTACGATATGATAGAGATTAGAGGCTTGGTTAGAATTTTTGTTCGGTTTGGTTGTTGTGGTTTGAGCCGCGACTAAGGAACCAAAGAGCTAAGGAACAAAGGAATGAGGCAAAACTATTTCTTCTCCGATCTTGCTCAGTATAACATTGTGAGTAATTTCTATAACTAGTATAATCTTTGTTTTCACGATTTAATTCGTTATTGATAAATGCTTGTGATGAAATCCGTCAAGAACTTGCGTAGATTAGATTGAAAGCGTTGTTGGGAAAATTAAACGATTTAAATATCGTGTATAGGTGGGTTTAAACTTGATATGAGTTGATTTTTGGGTCAAAAATAAACTTTTGGCGTGTTTCGTAATACGCGGTCTTGAGCAAAAAATTAGACATGTATTTCAAGGTCCGAGATTTCGTAAAAACTTATTTTTGATTTTAAAATAAGATCAAGTTTATCTTTACAAACATTTGGATATAAAATGGAGCTCGTAACTCCTTGTAACAAAGAAACTTTTTGCACTTTGTGGGTGTTTTATTAAATTTTTATGTTGATTTGATTATGTATATATTTGCATTTGTTATCTTTATGTTTAGGAATCCATGGATTAGGTTATATGTTCTGGTTTTGATGTTGTTGGTGAATTGGGTGATTTAGTAGTGGTGATAGGTTAGCTTGAGGTTAGTGAAAGTGAAATTGATGCGAAATATTGAAGATTTGAGAGGGTTATGGAACCCTCATTTAGATTAGAAAACTAGGCTTATGATTCGGCAAACTAGTAATGTTGTAAACTGAGATTTTGTTGTTTAAAATGTTAGCGGTCACCCCATTGATTGTTTCGATATAAAAACCGAGTTCTAACTCTTAAAAACAAGAAAGATATGACCATTTGTAATTGAGAATTATTTCGGCAAAAACTCAGCACTAGTCCCTTTTGTAGCAGATTTTTAGTCGACTTTCGGACGTCGTAACTTGGTCGTGTCAAAAGATTTTCTAGGTTTGCAGGACCCTAAAACTATCTACTTCGAGTCTACTTTCCAACAAATTAGGCCTCATTAATTTTCAGAATGTAAAGGTGAGTCAACCCCTTTGTACAAGATTAAGTGTCAAAACAATACTTGTTGTCCAGAAATTCACTTGTAAAGATGCTATGTGTAGGAGGGTCAAAACTTAATATTGTTGGATGAAATTTGAACAGGAGCTTTTCTATGATATGTTTGACCTACTGGATTTTTTTTAGATTTTTATAAAATATTTAAAGGGGTCTGCTACTGTCCAACTTTTGCTAAGTTTCTGCAGGCCCTGTTTTGAACTTGTAATTGTATGCTAGTGTTTATAAAGAGTATGATTTACTTAGAATATTTAGGGCAAACGCAGGAGTAAGTTAAGATACATATGAGTCTAGGGAAGAAGTATATAAGCAAGAGTTAAAGCCATTTAGCAAGTCGTTAAGCGATAACAAGTTACTAGAAAAACCGGCGTAAAATTTTGAAAATGTCTAACGAATATAAATAATAAGTATGTTGTCTCATGGATTCTTAAGCATATGATATTACCACATGCCGATATATGTAAATATGTATCTATCTTACTCGTATTATGTTACACTTCATTCTAAGTGTGAGTTTTAATTCTTTTCTTGTTATTGGAAAACATGTTTGGTGGAATGTACTTGTAACGTGAACAATGGAGATAACCTTCTGGATATTGGATGTATGGTTAGGGAGCGTGTGTGCTACCCCTGGCTTCATTATGGAGATTATGATTGTTATTACTTTAGCACTTGTGATGATGCTCGTTGTTCATTTCATGATATATATGTAGAGGTTGTTGTTACCTCGAGACACTTGTCGTAACCTAGGAATATCTCGACTCCTAGTGTGGAAAAATTCAGTTAGCGAATATATCGTCCATTTACTTCATTCGATTACATTGATTCTTGACTTACTACTTCTTATACTTGCTATGATCCTTGATCCCAAACCACCTTAATGTCATTTATGAACAATTAATTCTAAAAATATACAATATTTTATGAAATGTTTTATCAAACTAAATACCAAATTACGTCGATTTGTACAAGAAGACAAGTAAAAATGTGTTTCCCAAAAATGAATGAACAATAGTTGACGTGTTTCTCGAAATGGAGGTAAAAAAAGATAAAATAATTTCCCATTTCTATGTCAAATGATTTACTTATTTTCAAGGATAAGTCAAAAACTTTCATCATCATATATGGTGTGTAATAATCGAAAAGTTTTCTTTTTGACGAGGACGGATGTATTGTCACTTGGTCCTCAATTATGCATAGCCTAGCTAACTATGCATAATTCGAGAAGAGCCACGCTATGTCGGATTAATCGTCGCCTTTAAACTAGTGGTTTTGGATAAATGTTTGGGTGAGAACACTTCCAAATGGTGGATCCTTATGCAAGTAATCCTATTCGGTTTGATTTCATAAGAATAAGTCTGAATTTTCTTGCGTTCCTTGAAATCTTTTCTTTCGAATGGTGTTGACTTAGAAAGTTACCTTGACCGAATAATTCTGGAAAATATTTCCGTGTGTCACATGTAACGTGTGAAATCCAATCTAAATCACAATGTTGGTGATGAAATACCAAGAAACCTGATACCGACACTGAGAAGGAATCTTAACGAGATCAGAAGACTACCAAAGTGGATAAAATCCGAGTTCGAATAACTCCGAGGCTAGTAAAGGAGACTTCTCCCACATCAAATGTATCTTACATCATCTTTCTTTTGTTTTTCCGATATGTCGAACGACGTCCTTAGAGGAAAGTTTCTTTAACGTCAAGTTGTGAATCATCCTTGTTGAATAAAACTATAATCGTGAATAAGACTTCTACCCCCGAAACGTATATGTTTGGTCATCTAATGTTATGGATGAATCCTACACAAGTTCCAGTTATGAATTCAAGGTGTTTGATTTGTTCATGTTCTGCCTTGTGAACTCGGATACCAACGTAGAGTCACACAAGGATGGCTCAAAAGGAGAGCTTTCGAAACGAGAGCTAAGCATAATGGTTGGATCCTACTAGATCAAAGTGATGTCGTTCGTCATCATTTTCTGTAGGGAATAAAATGGTACGCGATGGACAGTTGGAGTTTGCCGACTTCGTGGCGGTAGATAAAAGACAATCCCGTTTGCCGTCTCCGTTTATTCAGTTGAGGAATCCTTCTGTTTGACTCGATCCCCTTTGATCGTTGATGGTCAACGGAGGATAGACATAGTTGAAAATTTATGTATAAAACTTTTGCTTGTTATGTGTTTATGTGATATGTGATTTAGTCGAGTGGTCGTACGTTGTGCGAGCTCGAGGTGGCATTATGAAATGACGTCCAAACGGTGGGTAACGCGTACCCGGATTTTTAGCCCCCCGTTGAAAAACACAGGATAAGGGTCCTTGACGCTTATTGAAAGACACAGGACGAAGTCGGGTAGGAGCGGTCATGATTGGTGTGCGAGCTCGAAAAATCCACGGATGGCAGCCAAGCCGGTGACGATCGTGCTTGGGGCACCATGAAGAATGCATAGAGTTTGATAATATAAGCAAACTTGACCATTTGATTGGGTATGTATCCATGGCTATAAAGCCCGTAAGCACCCTGTGATGATAAAAATCTTTATGGATATGCATCAATGGCTATCAGGCCCGTGAACATCCTGTAACTTTAAAAACTTTTCCTTGGTTGGACTTAGCCGGAATTAAGTCGAAAATTGTGGTTAATCATAGATTGACTATTTAGCAAGAATGAGTTAACGTGATTGAACTTATTGATTGGCATGGCTTGGCTATTTAGCAAGCATGTGCTTAATGATAAGTACCTTGTTTCAATTAATGTCGTAGTGCTTTCGATGGAGTTATGTATACTCCGAATGATTTTCGCATCGATGCGTTCTCTTTTGTAGAAATAGGCTTGACTATTAGCAAGCACGATTTAATAAAATTGGGTCGGCGGGGTACGCCTTTTCCCCCAAATCTAAGCGATTTACATGGCTTAACGGTTAGCGAGCATGCAATTATGTGATTTTATACGCTTAATGATAAGTGGCTTGTTTTGAATAATGTTGTAACGCTTTCGATGGAGTCATGTACACTCCAAGTAATTTTTATAATGACGCGATCTCTTTTAACGAGACACGTTGGACAATATGTGTTTTGATTTGATCGGTGTGATCACTGTTGATTTTTGAATTGATCATCGCTTTAAAAAAATTTCAAGTGCGCCTGAGGTCGTATGACCATAATGTGAGAACGTGTGAATGCGTTCGAGAATGATAAGCTAATAGTAATGAACCCTTAACCACTCCCGATAATTGACGACTGGTTAAATTCTTCGTTTCCACTAGCTTTTTCTTTGAGTCATGTATTTTATCCTTCCTTTTAAAGATTCCCATGACGTTTGATCTGTGCACTCATGCACGTTGCATATATTTGATGCTTTAACTTTTGTTCATTAAATTTTGTTGGAAACCTCGACAAGGACCTGTGTATATCCTCACCTCAATGCAAGTAAACCAAAGACGAATAAGGCGAATTGAGCACCAGGACGTCGCTCCCTAAAGGGGTAGATGATTTAACAACCAGGAATTTAAAGTCATTATTTAAGTCGAGCTTTTATTTAATTTCTAAACTTTTGGAAATTGCTTTAATTAATTTTAGTCGGTTTTTATCAAAATCATCAATTTTGATTACTCGTGTGTAACGACTTGGATAACTATCTATTTTAACGATCAAGAAATCAACAAAAGCCATATTCAGCCATGAGAGCTTAATTTATTTTAGTTTTATTATTTTTCATCTCTTATTTATGTTTAGCCGAGACCGAGACAAAATTTTGTTTTTATAATAATTAGTGAGTTAAATTAGTCTTTGGGCTGGAATTTAAAAGATGTATAAATGTTTAACAAAAGTGGGCCGAAGCCCTCTCCCTTTCTTCCTTATACTCGGCAGCCAATACAAGCCCACACCAACAATACATTTTTTTTATTTTATCCAACCCAAGCCCAAATATTCCTTCTTTTTTTCGGTACACATTAACCCAACCCAACATACCATATTTTTTTGTGTCGATATATCCTAGATAACTTGATTAATATATGGGATATTCCTTCCTTTATAAAAACACACAACACGCATGATTATAACAGTAAAAAAGAATCCCATGGCTGCTCTCTTCTTCTTGTTCGACAATTGCAACAACAAAAACACCATCTCCATTGTCAAAAACCCACCAAATCACTTCCAATCTACTCTAATATCATTCCTAAATAAAGCCCCATCATTCTTTTCCATTAAAATTCACCACACATCAAGATTTTTCAATTTCTTGATTTTCTTATATTTTGATTTTAAGGGTTTTGATCAAATTAAATGCAATTGGTCTTGGAAGGGTTTAATTGTAAGTGTTTTTGCCAAGATTGGAATAACAAACTCAAGGTTTTTGGATTCCTTTTAGGTCTTTGGTTTTGGAAGCAAGAACACACCCACTTAGGGTTCTTGTTTGATCTTTTGCTTCAAATTATTATATTGTAAGTTGTCCCTAAATCCCTTTTTTTAATTGTTGATTTCTATTTGTATGCATGTGTTTGATTTCATCTTTTCTAAGTATGCATGTTCTGGATTTGTTTGATCTTAGTTTATTCATAAACATTATGTTTTTGATGTGTGGGATATATTTCATAGATTGATATGGCATTGCATAGGTATAATTAGTGTAAGAATTAGTGAATTAATGAGTTTTGAAGTGATTATTAGGGACTGTTTTAGATCAGCAGGTTGTTGGTTATGTTACAAATTATTTTTGGCCTGAAGCCTATGATTAAATTACATGGTTAGATAGATATAGTTATAATCTTCATGTGGCGAATTGGATGGTTTTGTATCGATTCCGGATGATGGATTTATGGCCGTTTTACGAAAACTATTCAAAATGGTTGGCATGCAGATAATTTGTGTTTTAATTGTCTTTTTTGGCTTAGTGCCTACTGAATCTTTTCATAAATGGTTAGGAAAGTGTCTCAGGTCCTAGTGGCGAGTTGGAGGGAACACTAACTCTTCCGGATGGCCGAGATACGACCAAAACAGTGAAAACATATTTAGTGTCTACCCATAAATTGTAATGCAGATTGTAGGGCTTGTAACTAATAATTTTTGAACTAGAGACTACTGGGTTTTTACATATTTGAAGGGTAAAACATATGAGGATCATGTGGTTCTTTGGATAATACGATAACTCTTCCAGATGAGCGAGTTATGGCCGTTTTGCTAAAATTGATCAGTTCTGAACTACTGTTTGATAAAGGAGTTTAACTCCAGATTTTTGCACTGAAGTGTTGGGTTTTAAAACATGGCTCAGTAATAGACATCTTACGATAACACCTCCCTTTGGGTTCAACTTCAAAGCTATTATAGACTAGGATTTATGGCCGATTTCGTAAGTGGTTAAAATTTAGTAAACTTTCTCGTTTGAGTTGTCGATAGTAAAAAGTCATTTCCTATGGATTGGTAAATAATTGGATGATGAGGCTTAACTTTCTATAAACTAGACTCAAAGGTTTTTCTAGAGGTGAAAGCCTCATCCTTATATCTTTTATAGGCTAGGAGCTATGGTTACATGAAGTTAGGTAAATTCACAATCTGGATTTCTACGTTTTGTTTTGAAATATAAAAAGTATGGATACACATTAGTAAAATAACAATTAATGAGCTAAACTTAGTAGATGACTAATTAAGTGTAAACTCAGGTTGAATACCAATTTAGGAATGAAAATACCTTGGTTAAGTAGTAATGCAATGCCATGCATATCTTGGAAAAATATTTTGCGATCATGTGATTATTTTTACATATTGATTTTGTTATCGTGCTAAGTCACGTCACGTCTTCTTGGTGGTGCTTGGAAGTATTTTCCGCTCGTCCAAGGACTTATCTTACTTCTGCTCTACTTCTTCCTACGGTGAGTTCATAGCCTCGCATTTAAATCTTTTTATGTTTTAAAAACTCGCGAGGGAGATACATCCTTGTTTTAGAAAATCGAACATATGTGATTTTATTATGTGAACGTTGCTATGAGTAGATGTTGTGGCCCTTCCTTCATGGACCGTTAATCATCGATAACCGGTAAACGATGATGCAATAATAATAGATCTATTTTGGCCTAACGACCTGTCTGACGTGTGTTCCTCACGAGGGTATACAGAGACATTGTATTTAGTATTGGGAGTGTGTAACACTATCAGTCCAGGTTAGGCACATGGTTACAGTTCGGTTCGTGGCTCTAGCATCGTTGTGATTATTCTATGAACTAAATGTTTTGCTATGCTTGTGTTCAAAATGATTGTTTATAAACTCTATGGATCCTCTCAACATTTTGTTGACGTTTTAGCATGTTTATCTCAGGTATATGCTTGCTAGCTTTGATGGGACGGAGTTTGGATATCGAAGGACGTGGACTTGGTGAACTTTGTACATACGATAAAATGTTTTCAAAGAAACTTAGTCATGTTGTGGCTTATTTAGAAACGAGTTTTCATAAAATTTATTGGGACCTTGTAACTCTAATCTTTTTAATAAAAATTGAATGTAATCTTTGTTAGTAAATATTTCTTTTAAAGACGTTTACCGTGACTCGTGAGCTTGTATTATGAAGTAGCACCGCAATGTTGTATTCTGTTGCATTGTAAATTTGGGAGTGTTATATTTAGGAACTTTGAATCTAATCCTAAAAGCCTTAACCCATCGGGTTAATAATTCTAAACCAAACGTGCCCTTTTTCGAATTTACGAGCTCGTAAGCTCTTTTTATAAGCTAAAAGCTTCTTAAAGCATTTAAAACTAACTTGTTTTAATAAGCTATAAGCTGCAAAATACTTTTGAGATTAAAAAATACAACTATTATAGATTTTGGAATTAATTCGCAAATGGTTTCATGCAAAGGGATATATATTGTAAATTTCTAAAACTTATAAACTAAAGGGGCTAAAAATGTAATTATCCTACACCTGAAACCACAAGGGGTTGTTTTGCCAATTTTCTAAGTTAAGGGTAAAATTTATATATAAAAAGGATTAAATTTGTAAACATATATATATATACCAAGGGTATATATTGTCATTTTCAAAACTCCAAGGTATACATTGTCATTTTCATATTTTTAAAAGTATAAAATTTAATATTTTTATATTAATTATAAAAATATATTTAAATATATAAGACCCGATTTTATTAAAGCACCGACACATTTTTCGTTTTCATTCATCGTTCAAAACACTATAAAATAATTATGTTATATATTTAACATAATTTATCATCCACTAGCTTTTGAAGAAACTTAAAAAGAAAAAAATCCTATCATTTAAACTATAACGTATCACGTTACTAGGGAATTTCATGTGAGGGGCTTTCATTTTAGTAGACGTTTTGACGAGTTGCTGGATTTACGATTTAAAGTGTCCTAGCTCCTCAAACGTTTACTGCATGACCTTTGGATTATGATAGCCCGAACAGTGATGCAATGTTTTCACAAACTAATAAACCAAAATCATTTACGTTAAACTTTATGAAATAAAGTTTTGAAACAATCAAATTAACACTTGACATATTACCCCAGGTTGCATGACGAGGCCGTTTATTTCCAATTGAGTCACTTTTGACATCAATCAACTACCTTATCAAGGTGAGTTCATAGTCCCACCTTTATATGTTTTTCCAAAACCTGTGGGGGGGGGGATACATGCTATAAACCATGAATACAAGTATTTTCCAACTGTATGCTATCCTAATATATTATTGCCTAAGTTTACCTTCACTGTCAATATCATTTAATCATGAACCATTAATCACTTGCGAGTGAACGTGAATATTGTGGATAGATCTATTGGGATTGACGAATTCTCGTATGTGGTTTACCTGTACATGAGGTATTGTCAACGCTACTAATTTGAGAATAATGGGTAACTTTGGCAAGTTACCTTTCCAATAGGACATTTGTTCCTCAATAATGTCACTAAGGTGATTTCCATGTTAACGTTTGAGTTCTGTTTTCCATGATAATTGTAATTGTACAATTATTACCACTTATGATGACTTGTATTCAACTATTACATTTCAAACCTGTGAATTTCACTCAACCTTTATGTTGACCTTTTTAGCATGTTTATCTCAGGTAATTGAGCAACCTATGGCACGGAGTGGCATTGGACTTGAGGACGTCCAAACTTGTTATCATTCAAACTCTATGTTTTCATATGTATTTTTGGACCTCCTTTTATAAAACTCTGAAATAATATTGAATGATAACTAAATTTTCCAAAACGTCTCTTTTCAGTCGTTTTCTATGATTATGACTGTTGATTCATGAAGTAATACCCCGATTTAGCTTTTGCTGCTATATGTCAAATAAAGGGGTGTTACAGATTGGTATCAAGAGCCACGGTTATTGAGAACAAGGTTAAAACCTAAACTATGACTATTTTTCATCCAAGAAAGTCCTCTGTGCCACTACATTTCCTGAATAGTATGTAAAGATACATAACTACTATATATATAACTTATGTTATTTCTATTGGGTTGTTACAGATTTATGTCTACATTCACCCACCCTATTATTATCCTATCTAATTCTGATGTTGAGGATGCTTTTTCCTCTACAAATACTCCTGACTATACCCCGGCTTCACCAAACTATTCCCCAGCCTCACCGAGAAACACTTCTTCTGATCCTTCAGAGGATTTCTCTAAAGATCTTTTGGCCCCACTAGTCATCTCACCTTTCCATGATGATCCATATATAAAGGTCATGCAAGCATATAATGCTACTGGTAATGAATTACCTATTCCATCACTACAAGCTCCTATTGCTCCACCAACTATTTTGCCTCCATCTCTAGTGTTACCACTATCACCAATGTTTGATCTTCGAGATTTCTTTCTTCCTGAAGAGATTTTACCATCTCAGAAATGAGCCCGTTCTTGATCATCCTCATCTACTTCTGCCCTACCTCAAGTATTTGAGATTAGAGAAAGTTCTCGTAAGATGAGTCTGGAGTGCCATGAGGAACAGATCGAGACTATTTTGAATCACTTAGATGAGCTCCCTCTTGAGCGCATTGAGCACATGGAAGAGAAGAAGGTCTTGGTAATGGTTGAGTAATCATACAACGAGATTTTGACCAACTAGAAACCGAACTTCAAGAAGCCCGTACCCAGATTGCTGGATTTTAGAGAAAGCAAATGGGGCATGACAACGAGATTGCTATTTCTCACGTCAAGACTTCTACTCTAGAGATACTCATCAAGGATATCCAGGTTCACCACCGATCAGATATGAAGAATCTTCTGGACAAGATCCATGAGCTCAAGAACCAAAAGGGAGGACCACCAGACTACTAGACTAGATCCTTGTCATTTACAGCTTTTGTTTAGAATCCAACCACAGGATGTGTGTCATAAATAACGACACTTGTCAAATTTTGATTATGTAAAATATGTAGACAAGTTGTTTATGACATAATGAAGTTGTGATTCCATTATACCTCGCTGTTTTATGATACCGATTTATGTATGCCGTGGTTGTCTATCATATATTCTGTAGTGTGATGTATTGTATCTTTATGAATCTAGGTTACTATGGATCTCTTACCACCTGGTTTTCTCAAACCTTTGTACCCAGATATCATGGATATGATTAATAATCAAGACATTGAGCATAAAATTTTTGGAATCTAAGACTTCCAGATGAGTCTATCTTTACAGAATTAGATAACTTGTTATGGATCATACTGAAACCATTGAGAAGTGAACCAGTCCCTGAGAAACCTAATAAGTTATATGCTTGTTAGAGTGCCTATTCCCAAAAATTTTCATTATATTCTGCAATGTAATATCAAAGGATGTGTATTTCTTTGTTAAGACTTGTACCAAATAAGAATCCATACAATGATATATTCTTATTTTGTGTTGTCTTATAAATGTTAATATAATGGCTCCAAAGAGGACACCAAAATCTGCAGCACCACCCATGACTCAGGCCGCCATCAAGAAATTAGTTGCTGATAGTGTTGTCGCAGCTCTGGAAGCACAAGCTGCTACCATGGCAAATATTGATAATACTAATAGGAACACCGGACAGAGTGGAACTCCTATAGCAAGAAAATGTAGCTACAAAGAGTTTATGAGCTGCCAACCTTTCAATTTCAAAGGTACGAAAGGCGTTGTTGGTCTCATCCGCTGGTTTGAACGAACTGAATCGGTATTCCTCTGTAGTAACTGTACCGAGGACTGCAAAGTGAAATTTTCTACTGGTACTCTAACTGAAGAAGCTTTATCCTAGTGGAATACATTCGCCCAGCCTATTGGAATAGATAAAGCTTACAAAATTTCTTGGTCCGAATTTAAAAAGCTCTTAATAAAGAAGTATTGTCCCCGAACCGAGGTCAAGAAAATGGAAGATGAATTTTACAATCTGACTGTAAAAGGGAATGACCTCAAGACTTACATTAGAAGATTCCAGGAGTTGGAAGTTTTATGTCCAACTATGGTACCAAATTATGAGAAACTTATGGAAGTCTTTATAGGGGGATTACCTTGAAGTATTGAAGGAAATGTTAACGCTTCAAAGCCTAAAACTTTGGAGGAAGCCAATACCATAACCCAAAGGTTAATGGATAAGGTAATAAAGCATAATTCTGTGCAAGGAACCAATGAGTACAAACAAAAGTTTGATGATAAAAGAACCTTCACCAACAACAACAACTACCAGAATAACCGTAACAACAATAACAACCGCAACAATGATCACTAACAACAATAGAATAGAAGGCAAGAAACTGTCATGGCTTATGTTGCCGCCCCAACTAAAAACAATAGGTATACTGGAAGCCTTCCTCTATGTAAGAAATGCACCCTGCATTATACAGGACCTTGCACTGTCAAGTGTCAGACTTGCAACAAGGTAGGTCACCAGATCAGGAACTACAGAAACAAAGGGCCAGCCACTAGAAGAAACCTGCAGCCAGTGTCAGTAACTTGTCATGCTTTCGGAGAGAAAGGGCACTACAAAAGTCAGTGCTCAAGAGCAAACAACAATGCCTACGGAAGAGCATACTTGCTGTTGGGATTCTGAACTTCTACAGGTTAATACTGTTGGCTCAAGATTAATACTGCTAGTGAAGACTTAATGCTGTTAATAAAAAATTGAAGAAATAAGTCTGAGTCTTTAGTATTGCTAGCTTTATAGTTAGCACTGCCAGTACAGTGTTAGTACTGCCAGTACAGTGTTAGTACTGCCGGTAATAGTTAGTACTGTTAGTTAGTATTAGTACTGCTAGTGTATTGTATTAGTACTGCTTATGAGATATGCATGAGATAAATTAGGAATAGATATACATTATCTCATAACGCGTTTTGTAAGCCCATTAGGGTTTTCCTTTGTGTATAAAAGGAGCCCTTACGACATAGTTAGAGATATGAATTGTTAGATAGAAAAACACAATAGCTGTTAGGCAAAACATATAGTTGTTTTGTTATTTGAGCAATATATTGAAGTTAAGAGAATCTTCTGTGTTAATCTTATTGTTCTTCTTGAGTCTATATACTAGATTCCGCATAGTATATATATATATATATATATATATATATATATATATATATATATATATATATATATATATATATATACATAATCGTCAAGGTTTCAACCTTAGTTGTCTTAGATTTATCTAAGGTGACTAAAAGCTTCAACAAGCTAACATATGATCTATTATAAACAGGATCAACAAGTCGTATCAGAGCTAGGTTGAAACTCTAAATAAGAAGAACTCAATTGTAAGATGGCAGAACAAGACACTCCTACACCAACTATCATAGCAATGAAAATCCTTATCATTAAGAAGGGAGAATATGATATTTGGAGCATGAGAATGCGACAATATATATGTCACACAGACCATAACCTATGGGATGTTATTGTCAATGAAGATCTAGAAGAAGAGTATGCACCAACTTGAGAAACATCTGCTCCTCCTGCTCCTAAGACTGCCAAACAACTAACTGCTAAAAGGAATCAAGAAAGAGTTAAGAGCATCTTGCTTTTATCAATACCCGATAAATACCTCCTCAAGTTTCACAATGTTGCAGATGGTAAATCTCTCTAGGCTGCAATCAAAGCAAGGTTTGGAGGAAATGAAGAATCTAAAAAGATGTAGAAGAATGTTCTAAAACATCAAATGAAAGTCTGGATAAGGCTTATGATAGGTTCCAAAAACTCATAAGTCAATTGGAGGTTCATGGTGCTCCAATATCAAAGGAAGATATCAACCAGAAGTTCCTAAGAAGTCTTCCTCCTTCATGGAATCAAATTGCTCTAATCATGAGAAATAAGCCAGACATTGATGAGATTGATATTGATGACCTCTACAACAATCTTAGGGTCTATGAAGATAAGATGAAAAGATCTTTAACTTCTACTTCTACTTCTCAGAACTTGGCATTTCTTTCCTCTGAGAACGCTAGCAGTACTAATGAAGTTAGTACTGCTAGTGGAGATTTTGGGGTTAGTACTGCTGGAGGAATTAGTCAAGTTTCAACTACCCTATGTTCTCATGATGTAGCATGCTCTTTCTTTGCACAACCAACAACCAGTCCTCAACTTGAAAATGAGGAATTTTAGCAGATTGATGAAGATGACTTAGAAGAATTGGATCTTAGATGGCAAGTGGCTATGTTGACTGCCAGAGTGAAAAAATTCATTCAGAAGACAGGAAGGAACTTGGATTTCAAAGAAAAATGACTTGTTTCTCTTGATAAGTCAAAAATTGAGTGCTACAACTGTCACAGAAAAGGGCACTTTGCTAGGGAATGCAGATCTGGAAGGAATCAAGGGAGAAGATCTTATGGTGACAATGGCAGGAGCAATGCACCAACAAATGAATCTTCATCACAGGCATTGGTGGCTCAAGATGGTCTAGGAAGCTATGACTGGAGTAATGATTTTGAAGTAGAACCAGTCAACTATGCTTTAATGGCAATCTCTTCTTCAAGCTCATCAAGTTCTTCTGACAATGAGGTACAAAAATGTTCTAAACAATGTCTTGAATCTTTTAAAACTCTTCAAAAGAATTATGATAGTGAAAGAGAAAAACATAGCAGAGCAAGACTAGAAATTCAGGGTTATGAGTTAGCCTTACAGTCACTAGAATCTAGGATACTTGTACATGAAAAGAATGAACTGGCTTGGGGTGAAAAATACGAGTTTCAAAACTATGAGCTTAAATGCAGAGAAATAAAAATTAACAACCTTAACCTGGAATTAGAGAAAGTTGTTAAGGAAAGAGATGAGTTAAAATTAAAGATAGAAAAATGGGAAGAATCGTCCAAGAATCTTGATGAATTACTCAACAGTCAAATGAGTGCTAGAGATAAAACTGGTTTAGGATATGGCACACAATTAAATGAAATGAGTAACAATTCTAAAACTGATAGTAAGATTAGTTTGAGTGTTTTTTATGTCAGATCAAGTGATGAAGAGAACACACTAGCAAATGATAGGTTCTATAAAGAAGATAGGTTTCATGTTGTTCCCCCTCCTATAACAGGGAACTTTCTAACCCCAAGAGCTGACATATCATTTGTAGGCTTAGATGAATATGCCACTAGGAAGAAAATAATTGAGTCAAAACAACTAATCTTAATACTAAAACAAGTGAGACTGTAGGAAAAACAAATGAAGCAAATACTTAAAAACCTAAGACAGTCTATGAATCAGTTAACAAAGATAAAGTTATCATTGAGGATTGGAACTCAGATGATGAGGATCATGTGACTGAAGTGCAAACAGTTAGTCCTGTTAAGACTAATGAGACTCAAACAATTAAAACTAGAGTTGATAAAATTGGTCAAACTTCTCAGAAACAAGGAATTAGATTAAAAAAATAAAAGCCTACTTTTTCTGAAAAAGTACTGACCATTTGATCAAAGATTGTAATTTTCATGACAAATAGAGTCAAGAACCTAAGCTAAAAACTGTGGTCAATACTGGTCTAAGGGTGGACAAATCAGTATGGGATAATACTAAAAGGGTTAATCAACAAAAAATTTCAAAACACCCTCATTTAAGAAAGACTTTTGTCCCATCAGGAGTACTAATAAGAATAGGTTTGATTACTCCTGTTAAGCAAAATAAGAAAAGGTCAGTTCACACAGTTAGTACTGCTAGGCCAGTTAGTACTGCTAGGCCTGTTAGTACTGTTAGACCATTTACCCAAAAAATAGCACAAACTGGTGGTGCTATTAGACCAATTTACCCAAGAATGGACAATGTAAGACCAAGAGGCTCATATTCACCTATCAAGAGGTCTTACTATACAAAACCAGCTTTTAGACCCAAAGACTTAAAACAAGATGTTAAAACTTTTGGGGTTCAAAATATGACTACTGCTGGGACAAGAGCAATAGTTAATACTGGTAAGGGTAAGATGGATACTGACCTTAAAAAGTCAAGGTAGGTTTGGAGGCCTAAGGGAAATTACTTGGATCATGTGTCCAAAGATAGTGGATCATTCATGCTCAAGAAGGTTGAGTATGTTGACCCAAAAGGGATTTCCAAGTCTGTAATGGCTTGGGTCCCTAAGAGATACTAATTCTCTTACTTTTTGTGCAGGGCAATCCAGAGATCTTGTTACAGGATCATGCAGTGGTGGATAGTGGTTGCTCTAGCCATATGACTGGCAACAAAGCTTATCTTTCAGACTATGAAGTTTAGAATGGAGGCTTTGTGGCTTTTGGAAGTGATCCCAAAGGAGGTAAAATAACGTGTAAAGGTAAAATCAGAACTGCTAATTTAGACTTTGATGATGTTTATTTTGTAGATGAACTTAAGTTTAACCTTTTCTCTGTTTCATAAATGTGTGACAAGAAAAATAGTGTCCTTTTTACTAAGACTGAATGCCTTATCCTATCTCCTAGCTTTAAGCTTCTTGATGAAAGTCAAGTTGTACTTAGAGCTCCTAGAAAGGATGATGTGTACAGCTTGGACTTAAAGAACATTGTTCCCTCTGGAGGTATAACTTGTTTATATGCAAATGCAACAGCAGATGAGTCTAAATTATGGCACAGGAGATTAGGTCATGTGAATTTCAAAAATATAAACAAACTTGTTAAAGGTCACCTAGTTAGAGGCTTACCTTCAAAAGTTTTTGTGAATGACCACACTTGTGTTGCCTGCAAGAAGGGTAAGCAACATAAGGCCTCCTGTAAGGCCAAGTTAGAAAGAATCATCAGAAAGCCCCTAGAATTACTTCATATGGACTTATTTAGACCTGTCTTTATAGAAAGTATTAACAAGAAAAGGTATTGTTTGGTTGTGACTGGTGATTTTAGCAGATTTAGTTAGATATTTTTCTTAGCTACCAAGGATGAAACATCTGAAATCCTTTGTAAATTTATTATAGGCTTAGAAAACCAATTGAATCATAATGTTAAAATCATTAGATGTGATAATGGGACAGTGTTTAATAACCATGCTATGAATGAATTATGTGCTAAGAAAGGAATAAAAAGGGAGTTTAGTGTGGCTAGAACTCAACAGCAGAATGTGTTGTAGAAAGGAAAAATAGGACCCTAATTGAGGCTGCTAGAACTATGTTAGCAGACTTACTTTTACCTATCCCATTTTTGCAGAGGCAGTAAATACTGCATGCTATGTAGTAAATAGGGTATTAGTGACCAAACATCAAAATAAGATATCTTATGAACTATTAATAGGTAAATCACCTAGTATAAGTTTTATGACACCTTTTGGGTGCCCCTTGACCATTTTAAACACCTTAGATTCCATGGGCAAATTTGATGGGAAATCTGATGAAGGTTATTGGCTTTGATACTCTACTACTAGTAAAGCCTTTAGAGTATACAACAAAAGGACCAAAAGGGTAGAAGAGAATCTGCACATTAATTTTCTTGAAGATCAACCAAATGTGGCAGGAACTGGTCCTAATTGGATGTTTGATCTTGATTTTCTAACCAATTCAATGAACTATATTCAAGTTAGTGTAGAAAATTAAGTTAATGTGGATGCAGGTACACAAGATTCTTATATCAGGAAAAGATAAAGAACATACTCAGGAATACATACTGCTTCCACTACACCCTCATAGGACAAGGATTCTAGTAGAAGATATTGGTCTAGTTGCACATGAAAAACCTTCTGAAAGTTCTTCTAAAGACAATGATGGACAATATTCAGAAGATGTTGCTAACAAGGAAGGACAACATCAGATGACAAAAGATAAACAAGTCTTGCATGATGAACTTGAGAAGATGATTACTCAAGAAGTGGTTGCTAAAGCTCTAGATGATGCAACAAGACACGCTTTTGAAGAAGAAAAGAGGAATATTGCATCTAAAAAGAGGGCAGCTCAGGCTACTAGTATTAACAAACTTAGTACTGGTAGGTCATCTATTAGTACTGCTACCACGCTATATGTTAGTACTGCTAGTACTCCCACAGGTGCAAATGCTGATTTACCCATTGATCCAAATATGCCTGATTTAGAAGATGATTCTGATGCATTTTCAAATGATGGCATATTCAATGAAGCCTATGATGATGAGAATGTGGGTGTAGTGGTTGATTTCAACAATATGGATGACTCCATTAATGTCAGTCCTATTCCCACACCCAGAATTCATAAGGATCATCCAAAAGATCAAATTCTAGGAGATCCTAAGTCAGCACTTCAAACAAGAGGAAAGATTCAAAAGGCTTCTTCAGCACAACAAGCATTGGTGAGCTACATCTCCAAGCAGAATAGAACTAATCACAAAGATCATCAAAACTGTTTGTTATCATGCTTTCTCTCCTAAGAAGAACCCAAGAATATATCACAAGCCTTACAAGATGAAAGCTGGGTTGAAGCAATGTAAGAGGAATGGATGCAGTTCAAATTACAGAAGGTTTGGATACTTGTTGATTTGCCATCTAGGAAAAAGGTAATTGGCACAAAGTAGGTCTTCAAGAATAAAAGGGATGAGAGAAGTATTGTTGTAAAAAACAAAGCCAGGCTTGTAGCACAAGGGTTTAGACAGGAGGAAGGAATAGATTATGATGAGGTTTTTGCACCTGTTTCCAGGATAGAGGAAATCATGTTATTTTTAGCCTTTGCATCATACATGGGATTTGCTGTCTACCAAATAGATGTTAAAATTACATTTCTCTATGGAACTATTAAAGAGGAGGTGTACATCCATCAACCTCCAGGCTTTGTTGATCCTGATCATCCAAACAAAGTCTATAAGGTAATCAAAGCTCTTTATGGTCTTCATCAAGCCCCTAGAGCTTGGTATGAGACACTTTCTTCTTTTCTGATGGAAAGTGGTTTCAGGAGAGGTACCATAGACAAAACATTGTTTATTAAGAAGAATAAGAATGACATTATGTTAGTCTAAGTGTATATGGATGACATTATTTTTGGCTCTACAAAGAAGTCTATGTGTACAAAGTTTGAAGACTGCATGCATAAAAGATTCCAAATAAGCTCCATGGGTGAACTCACTTTCTTTTTGGGACTTCAAGTGAAGCAACAACCTGATGGAATCTTTATTAGTCAGGACAAGTATGTAGCTGACATCCTTAAGAAGTTTGATTTTTGGTCCATCAGAACAGCTACTACTCCTATTGAGTCTAATAAGCCACTGGTCAAAGATGAAGATGGTGAAGATGTAGATGTACATGTCTACAGATCTATAATTGGTTCCCTGATGTATTTAACTGCATCAAGGCTAGACTTCATGTTTGATGTTTGTGCCTGTGCTAGATTTCAAGTCACTCTAAAAGCTTCACACTTAAATGTAGTAAAAAGGATTTTTAAGTACCTCAAACATTAACCCAAATTAGGTTTATGGTATCCTAGGGATTCACCTTTTGAACTAGAAGCTTTCTCAGACAGTGACTATGGAGGAGCCAACCTTGACAAAAAATCAACAACAGGTGGCTGTTAATTTCTTGGTAAAAGATTGATATCTTGGCAATGCAAAGAGCATACTATTGTGGCAAATTCTACTACTGAGGCAGAATATGTTGCAGCTGCTAACTGTTGTGGGCAAGTACTATGGATACAAAATCAGATGATGGATTATGGTTTTAATTTCATGAACACCAGAATCCATATTGATAATGAGAACACTATAAGTGTTATCAAGAATCCTGTTACTCATTCTAGGACCAAGCATATCGAAATTCGATTTCATTTTATCAGAGATTGCTATGAGAAAAAACTAATAGAAGTTATCAAGATTCACACAGACTCTAATGTTGCAGACCTTCTCACCAAAGGATTTGATGTCACAAGGTTTAACTTTTTGGTAGTTAGCATTGGGATGTTAAATTTATAACCACAATTAAGGGGAGGCAAGATAATTGTTGTACAGTTTGTAGATGAATTCCAAGAATAAGAAATGACTATGATGCTCATTTGGGGTTTACTATACTCTTTGGCATAAGGATTCAAGGTTAGATGTGGTACTAAGCTTAGTTCATATTGCTGTAGAAACTTTGTACTACTAATACCAGAATTAATACTGCTAAAAGCTTTATTTGAAGGGAGGAATTCAATGATAGGATGTTCCTTCAGTGTTTGTTTTATCACCACACGACAAATGGTCATTAGTTCACCATGTCTAACAGACTTCAAGAACTGGCTAGTCCAAAGCAAACGGTTTTGGTAAAGACTTCTCAAATCCGTTGATGGTTGATAGTTTACCAAAAACTATATGGTTATCAATGCACCATGTTATTGCAATGAAGCATTGGCTAGTCCAAAGCAAACGACCTTGGTAAAGACTTCCCAAATCCGTTTATGGCTGGTAGTTTGCCAAAAACTATAAAACAGTCCAATGACCCACCTCTCTCAAGAGGTTACACACTTGGAAGTGGGGAGGACAGTTTGGAACTTATGGAATTGATGGCAAACTGTATCCAAATTGTCTACATTGTGAGGAAAAAGAATAGAGAGATTTGGTGAGTTCAAAAACAGAAAGAGAGTTGTGTGTGATAAACAGAAATGAGTGTTTGGTGAGAAAAAGAATTGAGAGATATTTTGTGAGTTTAAAAACAGAAAGAGAGTATATGAGAGTCTACATTGGTGCTGAATATCTTTGATGGATCAAGTTTGGAGTTAATACTGCTTGGTACCACACTTAGTACTGTCAGTGTTAAGTTAATACTGCTAGGCAAGTATTACTACTGCTGGATGAAGTTAGTACTGTTAGGCTTAGCATTAGTACTAATAGACCAAACTTAGTACTGCTAGGTGACCGTTAGTACTGTTTGAGTCCTAACAGATTTTCCTCAATCAAAGAGCCGTTGAGATATTTCCGCCGCATCTATAGCTTATAGGGTTTGACTAATTGGAGACTTCTTGATTTATCTATATCATTAAATGATTTCTTCAAGATAAGTACAACTCTTTTACAGTCGGTGAAAACATACTCTTTTAAACCTCACTCATAATTCAACTCACTTTACTAGACCATTACACTTTATCACACGAACTAATCCCACATCTTTACTCATCTTCTCATTCATCAAATGGCTCAGTTGGAATTTTGCGACAAGCATAATATGGTCGCATATTTGGTTAAATCTGAAAGCAGTGAGGGTTTTGATGAAATCATAGATTTTCTTACTTCAAGCCATATCTACTATGCCCTTACTGAAAATCCCATTATTTTTGTGTCCCTTATTGAACATTTTTAGAAAACTGCTGTCTTGAGCACTACTGAGGAAGGACTTCAAGCTATTTTTGCAACTATTGATGGATATGAAAAACTCATAACTAAAGCTTCTTTGAGACGAAATTTGAAGTTAGAAGACGCAGAAGGCATTTCTTCACTCTCTAATGAAGAAATATTTAAGCAATTAGCTCATATGGGGTATGTGACTAATTATGAAAGTCTTACTTTCTTTAAAGGACATTTTTCACCCCAGTGGAAGTTCTTTATCCACATAATTCTACATCGTCTGAGCTCTAAGAAGACAGCATGAGATCAATTCAGTAGCAACATTGCTACAGCAATCATCTGTCTAACTACAAGCAGGAGGTTTAACTTTTCCAAATTCATCTTTAAAGCTATGGTTAAGAACTTGGATAGCCCATACAAATTCTTATTGTATCCTAGGTTTATTCAACTTCTTCTTAACAAACAACAATGGTTACTCTTGCCTCATACTAGAACCTATCCCACTCCTACTCTGACAAGTAAACTGTTTAGTAATATGAGGAGAGCCTCTAAGGGGTATTCAGGGGTAGTAACACCATTGTTTGAGAGTATGTTGGTACAAGCACATGATGAAGAGCAGTAGCAATCACCCTCAAGGATCATATCTTCACCATCATTATCTCCATAACCCACTTAACCATCCCCTTCACTAGAACCACTTCAACCCACCTATAAGGCAGAGGACACTGCTTCTATGCCCCATGATTCACCTCTCTATGCCGTTCACTTATATGGAAGTGCTGAGGGTAGCATGCAACAACATGATTTGACAATTTTGGTTAACAAATTGAATGACATGATTGATGGATTAGAGAAGGACTTGCAGCAGACAAAGAAGATTTATAGTACTGCTCTCACCAAGTTAGTACTTAGAGTAAAGAAATTGGAGTACAAGCTAAAGTCTGGCAAGGCTAGGAGAAAAGCAAAGATTGTTCTTTCTGATGATGAAGAGATTGCAGAGGATTCTTCCAAACAGGGGAGGAAGATTTCTCAAATTAATAAAGATCCAATAATTTCTCTAGTACAAGATGAAGGTATTTATTAGATTCCACAAGAAGAGGAAGTTCATGAGAAGCCTAGTGATGAAACTGAAGTAATTGTACAAGAAGAGACTCCCACTGAAATTATTGAAGAACATGGAAGTGGTGAGAAAGGTGAGATGGAGATTAGTACTGCTAGTCCTCCAAAAGTTACAAAGGTTAGTACTGCTGAAGCTCATGTGTATACAAGGAGGAAAGCCAAAGATAAAGGAAAGGCTAAAATGGTAGAACCTGCTACTATAAAGAAGGTTAAGAAAAGAACTCAAGTGAAGTTGAGTATGGATGATGAGTTAGCTAGGAAGATGGAAGAAGAAGAAAGAGCCAGATTTAATGCAGAACAGGAAGCAAGAGCTTTGCAGGAAGAAGAAGAAGAAAGACTTACTCTGGAAGCAACTTGGGAATTGCAAAAACAACTGGATGAAAGACAACAAGTCCCTCCATAAGCTACTCAATCTAAAGGAATTGACTGGAATGATCTAAGTGTACTAAGATATCATGCTTTGAAGAATAAACCGGTGTCAATAGCTCAAGCAAGAAGGAATATGATAACATACTTGAAGAACCAAGGAGGTTACAAGGAAAGCTACTTTAAGAGAATGAGCTATAATGACATCAGACTAATTTTGGAAAGGGTATGGGATCATGTCAATACTTTTATTCCTATAGGGTCTGAAGTTGAAAAAGGGTCTTCTAAACCAAGTAAAAGAGAAACTTCAAAAGCAGTGGAAGAAGAGAAAGTTGAAGAAGAAGAGGTGAATCCTGAGCCAGTGTTGATTGAAAAGAAAGCTGTTGGAATTAGAAGAAAAACACTTGCAAGAAGAAGAGAAAGTGACAAACAAGGTCAAGAGAACTCAAAGAGACAAAATAAAGAGAAAGAAATAGCAGATTATGAGGAAGAAAAAGATGAATTAAGAATGTGGTTGATAGTAGTCCCAGATGAAGAAGCAATTGTGGATCCAGAAGTCTTGCATACTAAGTTTCCTATAGTTGATTGGGAATCTCAAAGTTTAGGAAATATGCATGTTTACAAGGTCATAAGAGCAGATGGAAACACTAGTTATCATAAAACCTTTGAGAGTATGCTGAAAAGTTTTGATAGTCTTGATTTAGAGGTTTTACACAGGCTGGTAATGAAAAGATTTCAAGATAACACTCCAGAAGGATACAATTTGATGTTATGGGGTGATCTAAAGATACTAGTAGATCCTGAGCAAGATGATGACATCTGGAAGAATCAAAACCAGTAGAAATTAATCAGTTGGAAGCTGTATGAAACTTGTGGAGTTCACACACTGATGGTTGATGGTACTTTGATGACTATTCATATGTTTATAGAGAAAACGTATCCACTCACCAAAGAAACACTTCAAAAGATGCTTAACTGGAAATTAGAAGCTGAAGCAGAATGTTCTATGGCATTTGAGTTACTAAAGTTTATCAAGACTCAGATTGAAGAAAAATAAAAGTGTGTTTGAAAGAATCCTCAGCAAAAGAAGAATAGAAGATCTAATCCAGAAGAAACTTGAGATTTGAGAGTAAATCACAAGTTTAGGGGAGGATTATTGGGATTCTGAAGCTTCTATAGGTTAATACTGCTGGCTCAAGATTAATACTGCTATTGAAGACTTAATGCTGTTAATGAAAATTGAAGAAATAAGTTTGGGTCTTTAGTATTGCTAGCTTTATAGTTAGTATTGCTAGTACATTGTTGGTACTCCCGGTAATAGTTAGTACTGTTAGTTAGTATTAGTACTGCTAGTGTATTGTATTAGTATTGCATATGAGATATGCATGAGATAAATTAGGAATAGATATGCATTATCTCATAACGTGTTTTGTAAGCCCATTAGGGTTTTCCTTTGTGTATAAAAGGAACCCTTACGACATAGTTAGAGATATGAATTGTTAGATAGAAAAACACAATAGTTGTTAGGCAAAACATATAGTTGTTTTGTTATCTGTGCAATATATTGAAGTTAAGAGAATATTTTGTGTTAATCTTATTGTTCTTCTTGAGTATATATACTAGATTCCGCATAGTATATATATATACATAATTGTCAAGGTTTCAACCTTAGTTGTCTTGGATTTATCTAAGGTGAGTAAAAGCTTCAACAAGCTAACAAATGATCTATTATAAATGGCATCAACACTTGCTGAGGGATAAGAACGCTTACTAAGACCCGAACGTAGTCACAGGTATGTTCCTTCTAAACCAACATCTAGTTAGAGTATTATTTAATTCAGGAGCCGATAAAAGTTTCATATCCATATCTCTTTCTTCTATGCTTAATATCCCACCAATTACACTAGATACCACTTACAACATTGAAATGGCCGATGGAAACCTAGTAGGCACTAATACCATTATCCAGGGTTGCACTCTGATTTTGCTAAAGCAACCTTTCGAAATTAATCTTATGCCGATTAAACTTGGTAGTTTCGACGTCGTCATTGGTATGGATTGGTTATCCAAGTATCACGCTAGAATTACTTGTGACGAGAAAGTCGTCCACATCCCCATCGACGGTGAAACTTTGATCATACGAGATGATCGAAGTAAAACCCGACTAAGCCTCATATCCTGTATTAAAACTGAAAGATATATATCTAGGGGATATCAAGTTTTCGTAGCCCAAGTAATGGAGAAGAAGTCAGACGAAAATTGACTAGAAAATATACCAATAGTTAGAGAATTTCCGGAAGTTTTTCCTGAAGACCTACCCGGCCTTCCTCCAATTCGCCAAGTAGAATTCCAAATCGATTTAATTCCAAGAGCGGCACCAGTAGCCCGAGGACCTTACATATTAGCTCTTTTAGAAATGCAGGAACTATCTGACCAACTACAAGAGTTAGCAGACCGAGGTTTTATCTGACCAAGTACTTCGCCCTGGGGAGCTCCTGTCTTATTTGTTAAAAAGAAAGACGGATCTTTTTGAATGTGTATCCATTACCGGGAGCTGAATAAACTCACCATAAAGAATCGTTACCCATTACCCAGGACCGATGACTTATTCGACCAACTTCAAGGTTCGAGTACTTACTCAAAGATTGATTTAAGATCAGGCTATCACCAACTGAGAGTCAGGGATGAATATATTTCCAAGACTGCTTTCAGAACGCGATACGGACACTACGAATTCCAAGTAATGCCATTTGGTTTAACTAACGCGCCTGCTGTGTTCATGGACCTCATGAACCGTGTGTAAAAATCATACTTGGATAACTTTGTGATAGTGTTCATCGATGATATTCTCATCTACTCCCGTAATAAAGAAGAACATGCAGATCACCTAAGAATAATACTAGAATTACTCAAATAGGAGAAATTATATGGCAAGTTCTCCAAATGTGATTTCTGGTTCAATATCGTGCAATTTCTCGGGCACGTGATCGACAGTCAAGGAATTCACGTTGACCCCGCCAAGATTGAAGCAGTTAAGAATTGGGTATCTCCTACTACACCCACAGATGTATGCAATTCTTAGGACTAGCCGGTTACTATCGGAGATTCATCGAAGGTTTTTCGAAGATTAAAAAGGCTTTGACTGAATTAACCCAGAAAAACAAGAAGTATATCTAGGGAGAAGACCAAGAGTCAGCCTTCCAATTGCTAAAACAGAAGCTTTGTGAAGCTCCAATCTTAGCATTACCAAAAGGAAACAATGATTTTGTCGTTTACTATGATGCATCACTCCATGGTTTGGGAGCGGTGTTAATGCAAAGAGAAAAAGTTATTGCATATGAATCCCGACAACTTAAGCCTCATGAAGAGAACTATACCACACGCGGCCTTGAATTAGGAGCTGTAGCATTCGCTTTTAAGATTTGGAGACACTATCTGTATGGCACAAAGTGTAATGTGTTCACTGATAATAAAAGTCTTCAGCATATCCTTGATCAGAAAGAATTGAAGATGAGACAACGTCGTTGGCTAGAATTGCTCGCATATTACGATTGTAAGATTCATAACCATCCTAGAAAGGCAAATGTTGTAGTAGATGCCTTAAGTTGGAAGGAATGAATCAAACCACTCCGAGTTAGGGCATTAGTCATGACCCTTCACCCAAAATTACCATCACAAATCCTCAAAGCTCAAATTGAGGCGATCAAAGAAGAGAACATCACAGTTGAGAACCTATGAGGAATGGACAAAGCATTTGAGGTACGTCCTGATGGAACTCATTGTATCAAGAACCGAAGCTGGTTACCACTTTTTGGTAATTTGAGAGACTTGATCATGCATGAATCCCATAAAATGAAGTATTCCATTCACCCAGGTTCTGACAAAATGTATCAGGATCTAAAGAAACTCTATTGGTGGCCTAACATAAAGGCAATCATCGCTGAATATGTTGGCAAGTATTTAACATGCTCTAGAGTTAAAGCAGAATGTCAGAAGCCATCTGGCTTACTGATACAACTAGAGATTCCTATATGGAAATAAGAAAGAATAACAATGGACTTCTTTACAAAACTACCTAAAACATCAAGTGGACATGACACAATTTGGGTCATTGTAGACCGCCTTACCAAATCAATACATTTTATCCCTACCAGAGCGACATATAATATGGAAACCCTTACAAGGTTGTATATAAAGGAAATAGTTTAATGGCATGGAGTGCCGATATCCATCATATCGGATCGTGACAGTCATTTCACATCGAGATTATGATAGTTAATGCAGAATGCTTTGGGTACTCAATTAGATATGAGTACGGCATATCATCCCGAGACTGATAGACAAAGTGAAAGAACCATCCAAACACTTAAAGATATGCTTCGAGCCTGTGTTATAGATTTTGGAAAAGGATGGGAGAGATACTTACCATTGGTAGAATATTCTTACAATAACACTTACCAAGCCAGTATTAAGGCAGCACCAATCGAGCCACTATATGGTCAAAAGTGTCGATCACCTGTCTGCTAGGCCGAAGTTGGATATGTCCAACTCACAGGACCAGAGATAATCCATGAAACCACCGAAAAGATAGTACAAATCCGACAACGCTTGCAAGCTGTAAGAGACCGGTAAAGGAGTTATGCTAATGTTGTAAAACCCCGTATTTAAGGTCACTACTTATTCCGAGCATATAATTATTCTCTAAATTTTAAATAATTCATTTTATTATTTTAGTCAATTTTTATTAAAAGCGTCAATTTTAAAACTCTAGCGAATTGTACAATTGAAGTTATCCGTTTTATCGATCGAGAAATCAACGAATGTCATATTTTAGCCATGAGAGCTCATCTTATTTTACTTTAATACTTTTCGACTTTTAATTATATTTGGCCAAAACCGAGTTAAAAATCGTGTTTTTATGAAAACTAATGGGTCGGGTTAGTTTTGGGCCGAAATTTAAAGAATGTATAAGTGTTTAATAAAAATGGGCCGAAACCCTCCTCCCTTTCTCTCCTAGCTGGCCATAAGCCTAACACAAACACTCCCTCAATAAAATTTTTATAAAAACCAAAAGCCCAATCTTTCCCCTTTTATAAAAATACATATAGAAGCCCATACCCACTCCCCTTTTATTAACCGAATAACACACACACTCACTCTCATTCATCTCGATCAAATTTTTTTTACTCCGTCTCTTCTTTCTTTCTTCTGTTCGACACCAAGAACACCAAAACCACTATATACACCTTTAATTCTCCATAAAAACCCCTCCATTATACATCAAAACACTCATTAAAATTAACCTAACCCTTTCTACTAACAAAAACCAACATGCAAGACTTTTTATAAAATCTTCAATTTTTCAAGATTTTGTGTTCTAGGGTTTTAATTGGATTAAAGAGTAGGATAAGTGCAAGGGTTAATCAAGAAGGTTGTGTGCAAGATTTGATTGGATAAAAATTAATTTTCGAGTGGTTTTAGGTGTTTTGTATGGGTCGGCCGAATACTAAACCCCTCAAGGGTTTAGTGTTTTTGATTTACCTTGATTCCTATTGCATTGTAAGCTATTTTCTTCCTATTTTAATTTGATTTTAATTATATATGTTCATGCATGTCAATTTTGGATAATTAGGAATCCATGATTAAGTTGTAAAAAAGAGGATTTTCTGGTTTATGCGTGTTGTGGATGATCAAATAGGTTTAGTAGAAATTATAGGTTAGTTAGAGAGTGTTGGATGCTAGTTTGATGCGAAATAATGAAAAATTGTGAAGGTTTTGGAACCCTCCTTTAGATCAGATTGTTTAGGCCTGATTTAGCGAGATGAGCGTTGTTGTAAACTAAGATTTAAGAGATTAGTGTGGTGTTGGTCGTTATAATAAACATGTTGTAAAAATTTGACCATCCAACTCTTAAAAACGAAAAAGATATGGCGATTTGAAGTTGGGAAATTGTTTCGGCAAAATTCTGCACACGTTGTTTTTGTGCTGAATTTTAGTTCATCTTACGAGTAGTGTAACTTGGTCATGCCAATAGCTTTCCTAGATTTTCAGGACCCTATGACTAACTACTTCGAGTCTACTTTCCAACGAACTAGGCCTCGTCGATTTTTAGAATGTAAAAGTAAGTCAAACCCTTTGTACAAGATTAAGTGTCAAAACTATGTTAGTTGTCCTGAAATTCGATTGTAAAGATGATGTGTGCAGACGGATCAAGATTAATATTTTTTGACGAAATTTAAACTGTAGCATCTTCATAATATTTATGACTTCCCTGAATTTTTCCTAAATTTTTATATGGTTTAGATAGGTAAAATAGTGCCAAACTTTTGCAAAGTCCAGCAGACCCTATTTTAGAACAAGTGTTATTGATGTGTCTTTCATGATGAGATTACTTAGGCTATGTTTATGGGTGAAATATGGTAGTTAAATCACATACAAGGGTGACTTAATATGGAGGGAGATCAACTAGTTCGACCATTTAGCGTTACTTTAAGAGAGCCGATCATCTAGCTAAAACGTTCTCAAATTTTTAGAAAAAGTGTAAACTAATAGAAATAAAAAGTGGAGTTGTCATGGATTCCTAAGTATCACTTGTTATGCATGTTCTATATATATATGCACATGTTATATTTCGATGAGTTGCATATTTTATATAGCTTGAGTATCAATCGCATATTATTTTATTAATAGGTCGTGGTTGATTGTCAGCGTTCGTTTCTATCTTGTTTGGATTTCTTGATCACTTCTTCATTGCTTTTCGGTGAGTTCATAGCCCCATCTTTTCTACTTTCTTCATTGCTTCTCGGTGAGTTCATAGCCCCATCTTTTCTTCCTTCTTTACTCCTCCCTTCACCCCCCTTCTTTTCCTTCTCGTTCCCTTCCTTTTAATGGTTTTCATAACTATTTTCGGGGTGAGAATACATGCTTGTTTTACTAAGCAAAATTATTGATTTCAATTTCATAAGTGTTACATAAATGTTTTTACTAAAGATTTTACTTGCTTTTCACATGATTTCTAAAGCATGTTTGATACATGGTTGTTTACCATTGAATTTATTAAAGCTTAAATTACTTACTAAATGATTTGAGATCACTATTTATCTATTTACAAAACCGTGAGTTTTGAACATATACCTGTTTTAAATTGGACACAAGTGCTTGAAGGGTATACTTGACACGTTATTGTGAATTATCATACGAGTACCTATTGCTAAAGACCCTAATATCGTGAACCGTTAACTACCTGTGATGGGTAGACGCTAGTGTAATAAATAGTACTATGGGGTGACTCCCCGTCCAGGGTCTGAACCCTTTTGGAACACCCACTTTCAACGGATATATTACTCTGAGAATTAGGTATATAGCAATAATACTAAATCTTTTGGGGCAAACTATATTTTCTCGTTTAAGGGATCGGTTGTCACGAGCTCAATGCGATAATTCTGTTATCTTGGACATGCCTTGTTGCATGTCGTTGGTTGATCTTTTACCTTGTGGTCCACTACTAAGCATACTTGATTTATTAAATTACTACTTGGATTTCAAAACAATTCTTTTAAATGTCGTAACGCTACTTTTCTTACTAAAATATTACTTGATTTATTGCAATAATGTTTTTACTTAAACCTATGAATTCACCAACATTATTGTTGACATTTTTGCATGTATTTTCTCAGGTTATATCTTGTTAGCTGAGCTATGGGAGCATTCGAGATGCGTGGATATCAACACAAGTCAAGGACTTAGTTTTCTTCAGATCCGATAACTTTTTAACTTCAAATATACAAAATGATTCACGTTTGAACTATTGTAATCTTGTTAAATTATAAATTATTGGGACCTGATTTTACTCTGAAATTTTAATCGAATGTGACATTTTAATAACGTCTCTTTTGAGGTCGTTTTCTGTAACTTGTACTTTATACTATGAAGTAGCACCCCAAGTGGTATTCCGCTGCGTTGTTGATTTTATGGGGGTGTTATAAATGTAAGGCAAAAGCATTTGGAATTCCAAGTTGGAGATCGTGTTATGTTAAAAGTGTCACCTCAAAAAAGTGTCATTCGATTCGGAAAGCGAGGAAAGCTTAACCCAAGTACATTGGACCATTTAAGATCCTTAAAAGGGTCGGCCCAGTGGCATACACACTTGAGCTTCCTGAAGAACTCAGTAATGTCCACAATACCTTCCACGTTTCTAATTTAAAGAAATTCCTATCTGACGAATCTCTCGTCATTCCAATGAAAGAGCTTCGGCTCGATGACAAACTCAATTTTATGGAAGAACCAATAGAAATTATGGATCAAGAAGTCAAGCAACTGAAACAAAGTCGTATCCCTATAGTCAAAGTAAGATGGAACTCTAAAAGAGGAGTAGAATTCACGTGGGAACACGAAGATCAAATTCGTGCCAAGTATCCACATTGTTGGGAATTACGTTTTCCTAACTTAGTACCGACAGTACAAATAATTAGTACTGATAGTTATAGTTAGTACTGACAGTACAAAATGTTAAGTACTGATCAGTTAGTTAGTACCGATAGTAGAAAATAGTTAGTACCGTTTAGGAGATATGTATGAGATATTTTAGGAAAAGATATGTACGCGTTTTGTAAGCCTGTTAGGGTTTATCCTTGGTCTATAAAAGGATCCCACTTGGCATAGTTAGACACACGAGAAAAAGATATCTCATACAAAATCATATCTCAATAGTTAGTAATCTGTAATCTCTCAAAGCAGATTAATAGAAATTATTATTTAGTTCTTCAGTGTTCTTCTTAGTACTCGTGTTAAGATTCCGCATTAACACATAGTATTCATAATCAGTGTTTCTATATAGTCAACTGTATTTATACATCTTGGCTATCATCCTTAATAGGCTGAAGAGATCTATTCTACAAGGGACTCACACACATTTATTTCCAAACATCACTCCAACATCCAACTAAATCTCGGGACGAGATTTCTTTAAGGATGGGAGACTATAACAACCCACAATTTTCTTCTATATAATTATCCATCTATTAAACTAGATGCAATTTTCCTCAGTGTAATTTCCATCTATTAAATTAGATGCAACCATTTTCATGAAAAGATTTTTGCTTTATTCCATCCATAATGTAACGTAACTTACATTACAAAAGTAAACGTGCTTACGCAATCTACCAATGCCAATTTCACCAACGTTTATGTCAAGTAAACGTTATAATATGTCAAAAAATATGTTTTAATCACCATTTTACCATACATTATCTATTTAACGTACTTTCTATAACGTTATATCAAAACGGACTTTAAACGTTAACGTTTATAACAAAACCATAACTATATGTAATGATTACATACAAAACTAATATACAAGCTTTCAAGGCATGTGTACAAGTGTACAATGCATAACTTTTGTATATCTTTTCCCTCTAAAATCAATGTACAACTCATTTGAGCTCATTATACAACCCAGTAATGCATGAATTCAAACTAGCTCATTTCCCTCCATTTTCTTTAGGAATTTCATACAACCTTTTTAGTACATGTTACAAGCCTTTCATGCACAACATTTAAACACTGATTTCCCTCTAATTCTAAACCCTAGCTCATCACTAAACCCTAATCCTAACCCTAACCCTAGACTAAACCCTAACCAATCCTAACTAGTTTTAAGACTAAACTAACCAAGCCTTTTGCACCCAATAAATAGCCAAGACAAACACACCCTCACATCTTACCATTTAAACTTAAAACTATACTCAAAACAGGTTCTAGCCATCTCCTAGGAAGTTAAGAAGGAAGTCTAAGCTAAGAACAAAGCCAAGGTTAAAGAAGAAAGGTCTTGAAATCATATCCAAGTGTTCGAACCTAAAACAACCCATTTTTGACCCATTTAAGCTTTTGTAAGTCTTCAATCTGTTTTATAAATTCCTAATGTGTTATAGACCTTTAATAAGCTCTTACAGATCATATATAAGCTACTTGTTTAAGCCTTGAACCACAAACCCACACGGTTTGGTTTTCCTAAACCAAACGCACCATAAAACCCTAAAACCTTCTTTCAAAAACTTTATAAGCTCAAAGCCACAAGCTGGTTCAAAAAGCTATTTCTATAAGCTCATTTATCACTTTTAAGAACTTTGAATCTAATCCTAAAAGCCTTAACACATCGGGTTAATAATTCTAAACCAAACATGCCCTTTTTGGAATTTACGAGAACATAAGCTCTTTTTATAAGCTAAAAGCTTCTTAAAGCTATTAAAACTAACTTGTTTTAATAAGCTATAAGCTGCAAAATACTTTTGAGATTGAAAAATACAACTATTATGGATTTTGGACTTAATTCGCAAATGGTTTCATGCAAAGGGATATATATTATAAATTTCTAAAACTTATAAACTAAAGGGGCTGAAAATGTAATTATCATAAACCTGAAACCACTATGGGTTGTTTAGCTAATTTTCTATGTTAAGGGTAAAATTTATATAAAGTTATATATAAAAAGGATTAAATTTGTAAACATATATATACCAAGGGTATATATTGTCATTTTCAAAACTCCAGGGTATACATTGTCATTTTCATATTTTTAAAGCATCGACACATTTGTCGTTTTCATTCATCGATCAAAACACTATAAAATAATTATGTTATATATTTAACATAATTTATCATCCACTAGCTTTTGAAGAAACTTAAAAAGATAAAATCATATCATTTAAACTATAACGTATCACGTTACTAGGGAATTTCATGTGAGGGGCTTTCATTTGGGTAGACGTTTTAACGAGTTGCCAGATTTATGATTTAAAGGGTCCTAGCTCCTCAAACGTTTACTGCATGACCTTTGGATTATGATTGCCCGAACAGTGATACGATGTTTTCACAAACTAATAAACCAAAATCATTTACGTTAAACTTTATGAAATAGAGTTTTGAAACAATCAAATTAAGACTTGACATATTACCCCAGGTTGCGTAGCGAAGTCATTTATTTCCATTTGAGTCACTTTTGACATCAATCAACTACCTTATCAAGGTGAGTTCATAGTCCTACCTTTACATGTTTTCTAAACTCCGTGGGGAGATACATGCTATAAACAATGAACACAAGTATTTTCCAACTATATGCTATCCTGATATATTATTGTCTAAGTACCTTAGTTCGTCACGAGTCACATATATATATAACAACTCAAATGCAAATCTCAATCAAATGCCCTTGACCAAGGCAAAAGGTCAAAATCTACACAAAGAGATTATAAAATACACAAGTAAGAGAGAATCAATGATAAAAAGATCTATTGGGATTGACGATCCCATGTGTGTTTACCTTGTACATGAGGTTAATCAAACGGCTACTTATATTTGAGAATTCACTGGGTAAACTGTGGCAAGTTACCTTCCAAGAGGACATTTGTTTCCTAAATAATGTCATGATGGTGATTTCCATGTTAACGTTTTTGTGCTCATCAGTTAGGGCAATAATACGAATTTTTCCATGATAATTTATAATGTACATTATTCCCACTTATGATGATTTGTATTCAACTATTACATTTGAAAATCCTCGTGAATTTCACTCAAAAAATCCCCCGCCCTCCTTTGTTGTTGACCTTTTTAGCATGTTTATTCTCAAGTAATTAAGAAAACCTATGGAACGGAGTGGCATTGGACATGAGGACGTCCCTAACTTGTTATCATTTAAACTCTATGTTTTCATATGTATTTTGGGACCTCCTTTTGTTAAAATATGAAACTAATTATTGAATGATAATAAATTTTCCAAAACGTCTCTTTAGAGTAATTTCTTTGATTAATGAATGTTGATTCATGAAGTAATACCCCAATTTTAGCTTCCGCTTGTTATATGTCAATAAAGGGGGTGTTTACCAAACCAAGATTGTCGAAATTCTTATATAGTAATTTAATTACTTTTGACAACAAGTTACAGAGAACTTATGCATATGTGAAAAATTGGTTTTAGCTATCTCAACTTTATATGAAATTCATTTTCATGTGCTCAATAGTTGTGAGGAAAGACTTTATTTATAATAGAAATTAGATTGGACTATTAGTTATATATATAATTATATATTAATGAGATATGCATATTTAGATAGAAGTATTTGTAAAGTTAGCTTGTAGACTTTTCCTAATCTTGTGTTTTTGTGTAAATAGAAAATAGTCACAGAGGAGAGAAAAAACATTATTTAGTCAGTCAGGTGGGTGGTCCCTTAATAGTCTAGCCGGTCCTTTAAAATTAAGGGGGTCGCCGTTTATGAATAAGGGGGCCAGCACCTCTGTTGATGGAATTTTCTTAGATTTTTGACAAACAGTTCTTTGAGATGATCATTTATTTTTTACTGCCAAAAAACTTCTTCAATTTGTTCCATCATTCCTAGACTAGAGTAAGTAGTTAAATTTCTTACGTTTTATATGAGGTTTAGTTAGAATATCGGCTAAGTTGTCTTCCGATGAGGACCTCTTTCTATAGAGATATTACCTTTTTGGAATTTATATCACGAAGAATTTGATGGTGAATCTCATATGTTTTGTTCGTGGTGTTGGGAAATGGGATTCTTACTAAAGTCTATAGTCACTTTGTTATCACACATTATCGAAATGTCATCTAAACCTAACGCCTTAGTCTCGAGAGCTTGTTTCATCCATAGGGCTTGTTGGCTATGCCTTTTCTGGAGCTTACATATTCCGCTTTGGTTGTGGAGTTGTCAAATCGGCTTGATTATTCGAAAACCAAGATGTTAAGCAACTATCCTATAAATGGTCAAAACACCACTAGTGCCTCTTTTCGATCTACGTAATCTCCGCATTGATCCGTATCCGCTATACACTATTGTTTCCTATGTCGGATCCCTTAGGATACAATAATCTAAATGCATAGTTTTCCTTTAATGTATCGAAAAGATCGTTTAACAGCTTCTGGTAAGAGGTTATTGGGATCCTCTTGAAAGCGTGCACAAGGCAATCATAAACATGATATCGGGTTACTTGCCATGTTAGTATAATAAACTACCTATCATGCCTCTATTATTTGTATTATCATATGGATCTCACCGCTTCGTCTCTCCATGAGTTATGAGTTTGGTTTCCGTAGGACAAGGGTTTTCATTGGCTTGGAGTCTTCTAGTCCAAATTTTCTTAAGCATTTCCTTAATATATTTTTGACTTTTTGTTAAAAAATATTCCATCATATAATTGTTTTATTTGTAATTCCTAAGAAAATATTTTAGTTCCGCCATCTTACTCATTTCAAAATCAATCATGATGATCTTGGCAAATTTCACAATTTCTTGACAAGTTGAATTCCGAAATCTAAAGTTATCAACATAAATTTAGTCATATGAGGTTGGAGTCTTCTTTTTAATGTAAGAGTGGTGTTATCTACATTCCATAGAGTAATTATGTAATCTTAATAAATTAATAAGAATAGCTTTTTAATCGATCGTACAACATGCCTTTTAGGGCTGTTGGTTTAGGATCTCATAAAGAGTATTTCTTAAGTCAAATTAGACGTTATTAGGTTTTGCGCTTGTCAATGAATCACGGAGGTTGTGCCACAGTAAACCTCCTCAATTTGTATTAAAAACCGTTAGTTAATGAATCTTGACCGTTAAGGAATGCACTTTCACATCCATTTGGTATAACTTAAAGTCTAGTGCACAAGCATAAGCTAAAAGTATTCTTATGGACTCTAGTCTAGCTATGGGTGCATATGTTTTGTCATAATCAATTCTTTCTTGTTGATTATAACCTTGAGCGACTAACCTAGCTTTGTTTCTAGTTACGACGCTATTTTCATCGAGTTTATTTCTATATACCCATTTTGTTCCTATAATGGTCATATCTATGGGATTTGGGACTAGTTCCCAAACATCATTTGTTTTAAATTGGTTTAGTTCCTCTTACATGGCCATTACCCAATTTTCATCTTTTAATGCCTCATTTATATTTTTAGGTTCTATTGTTGAAATAAAGCAAAATAAATTGCTTTTGTCTTGACCTTGCTACCTAAGAGTTTTTTGATTTAGATTACCAATAACGTTTTCTAGGGGATGGTTTTAGATTCTTTAATATTTACAATTTGATTATTTTCTATTGAAATGTCTTCAAGATCATTACCTATGAGTTTTGTTTTACTAACCCCAATAGCTTCTTCTTCGACTAACTCATCATCTTCCAATGGTGATATTTTAGGAGGAGGAGGAGTTTCATCAAAAGTTACATTCAACGACTCTTCAACTTTCATTGTTTGTTTGTTAAGTATTATGTAAGCTTTACTATTTTGCAAATATCCTAGGAAACACCTTCGTACGACATTGGGTCAAACTTGGTTAGGTAATCTTTTGTATTATGTGACAATCCTTCTTTTAATGTCCATATTTAATTCATATTTCGTTCTCATTTTTTTCTTATAAATTGAACTTTTGTGTTTACGGTTTACGCGATTCGCAATTTCTTGTTCTTGTTAATCGTAAGCCGATATAGGTAGTTTATCCGTTTAAGTGTATCTGTCTTTATATTTATCTTTAAAAATTCCCCATATTTAAGGTCACTACTTAATCTGAATTTATAATTAATGTATAAATTATAAATAATTCATTTTATTATCTTAATCGATTTTTATTAAAATCGTTGATTTTAGAAACCCTCGCGAGTCCTACAATTCAAATTATCCGTTTTATCGATCGAGAAATCAACGAAAACCATATTTAGCCACGAGAGTTTAATTTATTTTATTTTTATTATTTTCCATCCTTTAATCGCGTTTAGCCAAAACCGTGTCAAGGAAATCGTGATTTTTCAATAAATAGCTAGTTAAATAGATTATTGGGCTCGAAAACAAAATAATATAATAAAATAGCAAACAAAAGCCCAACCAAGCTCACCCTACATAAGGGGGCCGGTTATGCAAGCTAAACAAACATTACTTATACATATTTTTTTTATTTAAGGAAGCATACTAGTAATATAACTCTTATAAATAATCATTCCCTAAATTTTAGCATATAAACCAAATAAAAGCCATTCTCTCTTATTTTTTTTATATATTCGGTTACCTCAACCCAAAAACCAACGACTCTTTTTTTATTATTTAAGGATCGATATCTTCTATGTATTGGGATATCTAGATGTCTTATAAATATAAAAGACACACATTCTATTCTAGACCTATTGATTATTTTCTTAAGTGAGTGCATTACTATATTAATTGATTTTAGCCTAGATATTTCTTTTCTAAGATTCTCATTTTCAAATTAGGTCTTGGACACAATTTTCATTCTTCACTTTACATTACACTTTTTCTACCTAGATAATTTATCTTTTAAAATCTAGTAATTCATTCTCTAATTCTATTTTAGCATTTTTAGCGAGTTTTATTTTAGCCATGACTTTTATCCTATTTTGCATAGTCTACTATATTCACTATCTAAGTAATTTTCGTCTAATGATGATTGGTTATCACTAAAGTATTTGGTTTCGGAAAGTACCTCATTAGAAGCTTTAGCCATAAGGCACTTTTCATCCTTTATCTTCTCCTCTTCATCTTTGTCGCTATCACTCCAAGATCTTCCAACAAACGCCTTTTGATTTTGATATTTTGATAGTTTCGGACATTCTTTTGACGAAGATTGGTTGGATTCCTCACTTAAATCATTTTCTTTCGCCTCCTTTTCCATTTTTTGTCGTCTTTATTTTATTTGGAATGATTTTCTTTCTTCATGTGTGTTGGCCTACAAATCTCCTCGTCTTTTGAAGAATTTCTGACGTCTCTTACGGCCATAGCGTATTCTTATCTTCCACTATTGGAGGTTGAGTTTATTCATCATCATAGATTCCTTTTGCTTTCAAGGCAATAGATCTACTTTGTTCTCTTTTGCTTTTGACGGTTTCAGAATCTTTCTTAATTACTTCTTCATAAACCTTCAAATTTCCAATGAGTTCGTCAAGTGATAGAGTTGTTAGATTCTTTGATTCTTCAATCGCCGTGACTTTCGCGCGCCATTTTGGATGTAATGCCCTAAGAAATTTCCTAACACAATTCTTGCTAGAAAAACCTTCATCAAGTGCTTTTAGACTAGTAATAATAGTGTTAAATTTAGCAAAGGCATTATCTATTGATTCCTCTTCCGGAATCATAAATTGTTCATATTGTTGAACAAGAAGATCTATTTTGTTAGCTTTGACTTGATTATTACCTTGATGAGTGATTAATAAAGTATCCCAAATTTCTTTTGCGGTTTGACACATAAAAATTCTTTCGTATTCTTTACGTGGCAAAGCATTATAAATTACCATTTTAGCTTCATTATTTTTTGCAAGTTTCTTTTTAAGATCATCATTTTGTTTATGAAAAGGTACAATTTCATCCTTTTTAGTTTCGGGATTATTTTGAATAGGAGAAAAATCACCATCGGTAATAACATGCCAAAGATCTAGATCTTTTGACTTCACATAAGTTTCAAATCTATTTTTCCAATAAATAAATCCATCACTTTCAAAAATACTGGTGGTCTCCTCCACTTTTCATAGGATTGCCCTTCTAAAATATTTTTCGGATTTCCATATCTCGATTCAAGTTTTAAAATAAAATTATTTTAAAATCTTGTTTGACGTGGCTCTTGATACCAATTGTGGAAAACTAGAAGGGGTTGAATAGTTTACCGCTTTTTAATTTAAGGTTTTAAGTTTTATAAAATTTCTAGGATTCGACTTTGTTGGAATCTACACTTGCACATTTGAATAAGATACTTATCTAAAAAATAATAGGATAGTATGAAAATTAATGTTAAGACAAGAAGATAAGAGTAAGAACGATAAACAACAAAGCGAGAATTTATAGTGGTTCGGTTAACGACAGCACTCTTAACCCTACTTCCTCCTCCAGCTCGATACTCGATGGAGTTTTCTTCACTATGTCAACAAGCTCCCTTATGGCGGAGAAAACCTTACACAACTTTCGCTTTATCTTGATTTTTGACACTAAGCTAGATGTCGAGTTCTAATCTTTTGTAGAACCAATCTACCTACAACATGACATCTTCACTACACAACTTTGCTTCCGACTTGAACACGACTACACAACTTCTTCCACACCTTTTAGTTATCTTTTACACCACTAATTCCACCTAGACACTACTATATCACACCTAATAACACTAATAGGAAAGATCTCACAAGATCAATTGGAATTACAATAAATCACCAAGATCTAACTATACAACAACTTTACAAGATTTACAAAAGATTTACAAAGTTTTTAATATGGATGCAATAAGATTGCACCAACACACAAAGGTGTAATACTTCTTCACTTGATGATGGAAGTATTCTCTCTCCTTGCCATTGAGGAATTGGAGCTTGGATCCTTGGTGGAAACAAAAGCTTTATGTTTAGATGTTCAAATTATTTTAATGAGATGTTGGGCTATTTCTAGAACAGAATGAATGAGTGCAAAACGGTGAGAAAATATTAGGAAAAGATCCGAGTATTATTAGGGACAATTGAAGGAGCGTTTACTTGGGCGGTCTCTTATATGAGGTGGGTGGTCCCCTTAAAATAAGGGGGGACTGCCCGTGTATTTAAGGGGGCGCTTAGATGGGCGCTCCCCAGTTTGTCTTTGTGTGGAGAATTTTCTGGAACTTTCTAGCATTTTAGGTTTGAAACAATTTGAATTTCTTAAATGTTTATTTGAATTTAAAACATTTTTTTAAATGTAGAAAAAATATTATTTTGTATGTTTATAAAAATGTTTACAACATTTTTTTACAAAGTTCTGCTTTATGTGAGGTTGAATAATAAATTCCTTTTGATCATAAAATGCATTAAGATTTATTTCTTCATACCTTTAAGTGAGTATAGTTTTTTGAAATGAAAATTTTACTTTAATAATTACTTATTTACGTTAATTTTACATTGACGTTTTTATATTTTGTGATTATCAAAAAGTAAAGATGTGAAAAAATATTAATAATGTTTTTAGGCTTTATTTCTATCAACAAACGTCTTTAGGAGAGAAACTTTTGTTTTGGAATTTACATCATTCTTAGTGATAACATGAGGTTGTGAAACAGTGATCGGTTGTCCTATCGCTTGTTTTACTGTTTGTTAGCACAAGTTGTCTACCCTAGAGCTTTAAAAGGTTTAATCTAAAGATCCTGGGGAAATCACGTTATTATTTTTTCACAACTTTTGATTCGGTGGAGGGTGGGTATACCGAATTTGAGTGACAATGGTTTTAACAAGCAGGGACTCATCGATCTTAGAATAGCTTTAGTTGTTTAGGAGAGGAGTTTACATTATACAGTAAGGTTTGGTCTAAAAGAAGAAGGTGGTTTTCCCAAGATTGATTGCTTTGCAAACTTAGTATTCATACTCGTTCCATGAGTGGTGTCCTTTTGTTCAGAAACCTTATCAAATAACTAGGCTCTTAGCTTAGCATTTTCATAGATCGTGTCGTGTAATTTGTTTTGCAAAGAGTCAATTATTGTTTTGGTTTGAGTTCGTGTCACAGAGATAGAGTCAAACAGGTTCTTGTATGTGGTCTTAAGGTGAGCATTTTCTTTAGCATAATTCAAAACCTGAAACTCTAATTCCACATTCTCATTCTCTAGTTTCTGAGACAAAGGATCAAGGGTATTTGATACACATGGAGTATCCTTACTTTTACCCTTTTGATCTCTCCTGAGCGAGCTTCCAACCGTTTCATCTTTTGTGATGTCATTATAAGCTTAATGTATGGAAAATTTTGTCATATTTGCATTCTTCACATTTTTTGTACCAATCATTCCAAAGTTTAGCATATTCGTTTTCCTTTTTAATGATACAATTTTCAAATCGTTCTTTCGTACGTTCAAGCTCAGTTTGGAGATTTGATGAATCTACAACAGATGGATTTTGCACAATAGACATAATATCTTGACTGACAACTGCTCTCAAGAGACGCTTAATTTCCAATTCCAATGCCTTGTGCTTAGCAAGAGATTCATCAGCTTCTTTTGCAAGAGATTTAAAGTCTCGAACAAATTTGGCTGCTTCTTTCAAAAATTGTATTTCGAAATTTTGCACTCTAGCGTCAACTTGGTTAACGATAGGGAAAATTTCATCTTTTACAATTTTGTGAATCTCTTGGTGAGCAGAAGATGACCAATTAAGTAATCCAAGTATTTTTTGTTTGACACATTGTTGAAGAGTCACCAATGGTGCTTTTTACCTCATTTAGAAATTTTCGTGCAACACTTGGTGTAGTATCATCCGAAAATTCTTCATTTGATATTGAAAATGATTTAGAAACATTGACCGTTTTTGGAAGTATTTGAAAAATACAACTCTTCACGTGACTTGGCCGTTTAAGAAACAAAAACCCCTGAAAGATGATTAATCTTAGTATAATTTGTCGGTTTTATTTCTTTGTTTAATTGTTTCATTTTTAGACAACTCTCTTGAGCAAGTTGTAGTGTCTCCTCCGAATCATACACAGCAAGAGGATCATGCTTTTCTAATAACACCTTTGGGCATTATACAATACTCTGTTGTTTTGCGGAGTTGCTTGAGATAAAAAGGATTTTGATAACCCAAAGCCATTTTCTGTTCGGTGTGGTAAAACGAGTCTGGTTTGTAAAGCATGTGCATCGTTGAATCGATTGACCCGTTTTAACCAAAATATTATCTAATTCCTTTATCTTATTCTCAGTTGAATTTGTTTATCAAGAAGCTCGTCTTCACGTGTTTTGAAATCATTCTTCAACTTTTTCCTTTCTTCTTGAAGGAAGGAAATACTTGATTTTTCCTTTGATAAGTGGTTATTTGCATTGCAATTTCCTCATTCAAAGTCGTTATTTGTTTACCGAAACTTAAGTGAAGTGCATTTATCTTTTTAGTAAGACATTGTTCTTGATAAACAGACTTTTGATAACATCTTTTAAGTTTTTCATACTTTTCCTGATTGATTTCAAAACATTTTTCTTGATTTTTATATCTTGCAAGCTCAGAGGTCAAATCAGCATTAGTTTCTCTCAACTTGCGATTGACCGAGTTGACTTTCTCAACTTCGATTGCTAAATTATTATATAATGAATCATATAAAACGCGTGTTTCCTCAACATTTATAGGATGTTGTTCTACTGTTCCCCTACTTTGTTCCACACTAGAAACCGCAGAAATGACATTACTATCATTATGTTGTACTTGGTGTGGTTCAGGAATAGGCTCGAGTAGTTCAATATTACTAACTTTCTTGAGTAAACATTTTGAGTATCTCATTATAATAACAATTTCAGAATGGCTATACTCAGCTGGCCATCTGAATCATTAGACGGGGGGCTGAGCATTTGTCAGACTGAGTACCCGATGTAGATGCTTGCTGCAAATTTTCCTATAAATTGCAGTTGGCAGTTACTTTCTATAACACCCCCATTTTGACATATAGCAGCGAAAAGTAATCTGGGGTAATCTATTTCATAGTACAACAGTCATAATCATAGAAAATGACTCAAAAGAGACGTTTTTAAAAGATAAGTTATCATTCATTATTTCATCAGAGTTTTACAAACAGAGGGTCCCTAATTTACATAAAAAACATAACAGTTTGTATGTAACAGTTTAGCCATCTTCAAGTCCGTGCCACTCCGTGCCATAAGTTGCTCAAATACCTGAGATAAACATGCTAAAAAGGTCAACACAATGGTTGAGTGAAATTCATAGGTTTATGGTAAACAGTTTGAATACAAGTTCAATAGTGGGTTACGTTGTTATACACCCATAAGTGTAATAAATTGCATTGAGTACAAATTATTATAGATAATAGTATTTATTTCCCTAAGATCTGGACACGAGACCTTTGAGATAATCATAATTACAAGAGTTTTCCCCATGGGTGCCTTTGCCAACACCCCGCATAGTATTCAAATGAATAGTTTGGTTACCAGAAAGTATAAGGTACACCAACGGGAAAGCTCAGTCCCAAATAGGGATCTATTTACACGATTTGTGCATACTGTTAAAGTAATTAACGGTTCATGATAGTGGGGTCTTAATGGAAAAACGTAAGGACTTAGGAAATAAATATATCAGGACTTGCATACAGTTAGTAAATATGTATTCATGGTTTATAGCATGTATCCCCCTCACGGGTTTATGAAAACATTAGAAGATTTAAAATGCGAGGCTATGAACTCACCTTAACAGGGGAAATCTGATTGATGGCAAAAGTATATAAAGTGAAAGTAACGGCTTCGTCACGCAACCTGGGGTAATATGTCAAGTCTTAGTGTGATGGTTTATGTTTCAAAACTTTATAAAGTTTAACGTATTACTTTGATTTATTAATTTATGGAAATATTGTATCACTGTTCGGGCCATCATAATTCAGAAGTCATGTAGTAAACGTTTGAGGAGCCAGGACACTTTAAATCGTAAATCTAGTAAACCCGTCAAAACGTATACCCAAATGAAACTCCTCACATGAAGCTCCCTAGTAACGTGATACGATAAATTTTTAAGTTTCTTCAAAAGATAGTCGATGATAAATTACGTTGAATATATAACGTAATTGATTTATAATGTGTCGATCGATGATTAATAAAGATAAATGTGTCGGGTTTTAATAAAATTGAGTTTTATAATATTAATATATATTTTTATAATTTATATAAAAATATTATATTCTATATTTTTAAGTTTACAAAAATGGCAATATATACCCTTGGTTTATAAACTTTTACAAGTTTAGTCCTTTATATATAAAGTATATATAATTTAAACCTTTAACTTTGAAACTTAGCAAGATAGGTCCTTATAGTTATGATTTTAGAATAATGACATTTTCAGCCCCTCTAGTTATAAATTTCAAAAAGTTACGATATATATCCCTATACATGAAAATATTAACAAATCAAGTCCAAAAAGCCATGCAAGCTTATTTTAGGGTTCCAAATGATATTTGAAAGTTATAGATTATTAGAATAAGCTAAAATAAGATGTTCTAACGTAACAGAAGTTTAGAAAAAGGATTCGTTAGCTAGAAAATCAAAATGGGTCATTTTTAGGGTTTTAACAAAAAACACATGGGTTTGAGGATTCAAGGCTTTAACAAGAGTTCATATATGATCTTAAGAGTATTATGAACATTCTAATACATATTATAAGCTTGTTGAATAAGATTTTGAGTTTACTTGAGCTAAAACGGGTCGAAATAGAGTTTTCAGGTTCGTACGCCTAGTAACGACTTCAAGGGTTCCTTTTTCTTGATTCTTGGCTTCTATTATGAGGTTAGGGACTTCACTTGATCCTTCTTGGTCTGATTTAAGACTCCATTTGCTTTTTTGATGAAGTTTGAGATGTGTTTGAATGAGGGTGTATGTTTCGGCTATATATAGTGCTCAAAGAGCCTTAGTGCCCAAGTTTTGGTGTTTGATTAGTGTCATAGCTAGTTGAGGTAACTAAGGGAAGCTAGATGGTGATTAGGAAGGGCTAGGAAGGTAGCTATGAATGGTGGAGTGGTGTGGAGGGTCACGGCTAACCACAAGGGTGACAATGAGGTGTTTGTTTACTTGGTGGCCAAGGGAGGTAAATAAGGTGATTTTAAGGGGCTAGGGTGGCTGCTAGGTGATTTCATGGTGATGCAAGGGAGGTGCTTGAGGTGCTTGGTTGCTTAAAATGGGTAAAATGAAAATAAAGGGGTGTCGGGTTAGATTAGGGTTTTGGCTTAGGATTTAGGGTTTTAATTTGAGTTAGGGTTAGGATTTAGGATAGATTAGGGTTTAGGATTAAGGTTAGGACTTAGATTAGGGTTTAGATGTAAACGTTGACGTTTAATGCTTGTTTTGATATGACGTTTTGAAAAGTACGTTAAATGAACAATGTACTTGGTAAAAATGATATTAAGATATAGACTTGACATATTAGGATGTTTACATGATATAAACATAGATATAGATGGCATTGGTAGAGGTTGCGTGAGCTCGTTTACTTTAGAGATGCAAGTTACGTTGCATAATTAGATAAAGCAAAAAAAATTCCCTGTAAAGAGGTGATACATATATATAATAGATGGATATTACAGTGCATCTAATTTAATAGATGGATAATTACATTGATGAAAAATACAGGTTGTTATAGACTAGTGTTTCAATTTTTTGCCATATTTATATGCTCGCTCTGTTTCATTTCAAAACCCTATTTAGTTCCTTTTCTTACTACTTTTAGCATAAACCCTCCTGTATATTAAATGACTTTTTGATTATGTATCACTACTGCCTACTGTACCAACCATCATTATTATCTTCTGCATTTGAGTGTATGAAACAAAAATAAAAGATACCCTTGTCATTTTAAAAACTAAATATCAAAACCCATTTGTTTAAAGCATCAAGAAACACACATTTTAGTTAAAATTTTGATTAACGGTTATATTTTTAGGTGAAAATGGAATAAGGGTATTTAGGGGTTGTTGAGCATCACGTAGATGTTTTTACAAAGCTGATTCTTTCATGGTCTCTTGATGATATACACAATGAAGATTTCTACAAGAACAAGGTCTCTTTGTTTTTAATATTTTTCTTTTGGCTACTTTTTAGCATTTTGTATATTATTTTCTTGTTGTTTTTATTGGGTTTGTGAGGAAAGGGTTCTAAAACCGCTTGTTAGGCCACATACATTTGAGTAGCGCTAACTTCTTGTTGTTTTTTTTGTTTTTTATAACCAGGGTGTCTGACTTGACATTGCAAGTCGACTATTCTTAGGGCCGACTATCCTTTTGGATAGCCCGGAGTCAAGGCACGTGAACCTCCTTGGCCAATGGGGGATTAATTTTCTCCTCGGGGTTCGAACCCAAGACCTCTAGGCACTTCTTGTGTCCCAAAGGCTAAGCCCTTACCGGTCAATCACCCCCATTGTTTTTACTGGGTTTGTTGGAAATTTTAATTTTTATTGTTTTTATCAAGTCTTTTTAACCGTTGTTTTTTGTGTGCTTGTAATGTAAACCCTTAGTTTATGAAATGTTATATCAGCTGTGAGGGTGGTTGGGATTGCTTATTGTTTCTAATGGTAGTGTTTGGATAGTCGAAACTGATTATTATGTGCTCTTTTGGATAAAAACTGCTTTTTACCTTTATAGCCTTTTATATATAGCAGTCCAAACGCTATTTCCTGAAGTGCTTATTTCTTAGCTTATTATTTGCCTCTGTTTATAAGCACAAGCATTAGCAGAAAAATAAGCAATCCCAAACACCCTATGTAGAAAGCTGAATCTAGTTTATTGTTATGAGGTTTAATGTTTGCTTCAGATCTTTATGTGGCTATTTATGTAAAGCAAATAAGCACTTTTTAATGTTTGGATGAAACTTTATATATTTCAATGTAAATAAGTACTTTAAATAAGGAGCTGCCACTTTGAAATTGGTGTTCCCAAACAACCCCCGAGACTTTAACAACCATTAAAGTTTTTGAAGTCAATGTAGATATCTACGTTACATGAATATAAGCTATAAATTAATTAATTGAATCTTGATACTAACAATTTGGTACTATATTTTTTATGACTATACCAATAAACTACAAAAAAGGATTCATCATATTTGATGACTTGCTGCATCATTTATAGGTGGAGAGCATACCACTTACTTTTGAGTCAGAAGAGCACTATTTTGGTTCTTTTGTTTATCCTTTGTTAGAGGAAGCACGATCCGATCTGGCTTCTTCCTTAGAGATCATGCATAGAGCTCCATTTGCTGATATGCTATCTTTTAACGACTCCACAAGTGGTGAAAACAAGGTCTATGATGTTATTGTTGGTTCTTGGAAAAACTAGTATAGTAAACGTGGTCGAGATGATTATGATACTTTACCTGGAGATCTATTTCTTTTAGTAGATGGGAAACCAGAATCTATTTCTGATTTGAAGCATGTAGGAAGAACATGGGATCTTGCGATGGTCAAAAGCAAGGAAGATGATAGCACATCTATAAGAGTATAGACTACACAACCAATTGAATTCCAAGACGAGATGCTTGCAGTTTTTTAATGAATGTAACAAGTCAGAAAAGAATATGGAATTCATTGCACGTGCATAGAAATCTTGATATCATCAAAGAGGTTATTTACTCTGACTTTAAGGTGAGAAACTAGTTAAATAGGGTTTTCTTTTGTTTAGTAATTTATTGTTTTTAATTATTAATATGTTGTTTACAGGTTAAGGAGAACTACAATATCTGCTCTTTTAGTTTTGATAATATAAAATTTGATCCACATCTTTTGCTTAATTTGAATGAATCCCGGAAGACATCAGTTAGGAAGGCGCTTTGTAAAATGGAATGTAGTCATACTTCATATGTGCAACAAATATGGGACCACCTGGAACAGGGAAAACATTGACAGTTAGTGTTTTGCTTTCATCCTTTTGCAAATGAAGCAAAGGACTCTTACATGTGCTCCAATGAATGTGGCTATACTACAATTAGCCTCACGCATGCTAAGCTTGGTAAGAGAATCATCTAAAACTACAATTGCAAGTGGTGATTCTTTCTGTTCAGTTAGAGATTTTCTCTTGTTTAGCAGCAAGGAGAGATTAGAAGTTAGTACTGTCATTGAATAAATCCATCTCGAGCATCGGGTAAAGAGTATTGCCGAATGCCTAGGGCCAGTGACTAGTTGGAAGCATTACATAAGATCGATGATTGATTTATTAGAAAGTTGTGTTTCAGAATATTATAGTTTTATAGAAAATGAGTTCATGAAAGAAAAGCAACTTAGAAATGAGAATGAAGATAAAAGAACAATGTTGGAAATCAAATCATTCAGCGAGTTTGTGCAAGAGCGATTCAATTCTCTTGCACCATCACTTAGAAGGTGTATTCTTACATTTTGTACTCATATCCTGAGAAATTTTATGGGTGAATCAATTTTCCAAAACATGATATCTCTTTTGGATAATATAAGTTCTTTGGAATCTTTGCTGTTTCATGAGAATTTGGTTTTGAAAGAACTTGAAGACCTCTTCAATTTAAAACCATTACAAGAGGATTTTGTTAAGTCATGGGAAATGCCGTGTTAGGGTATATGACATATGCACACACCTCTGTACAGACCTCTGTACGGTATATAGATCCCGTACACACCGCTCGAACAAACA
>BQNB010033296.1:0-35352 GCA_026074375.1 Tanacetum coccineum
GTTCTCATAGAAATTGAAATCAAAGATGTACGGGGTGAATAGCTCTTTAAATTTCAAGCATCTCCAGCCTGAAAAAGTATATAATACAATGTTAACCTACGATAGATTCACTAAAGTATGTCTCACCAGCATGTCATACAAAGGTTTAAAAAAGTACCCCCTGAGCGTCCGTTGTGTAAGTAACATGCCTACTACTATTAATCTAAATAATTATGTGTCGCAGCAGTGTGTAAGGAACTTCACGTTGTCAATATTTCTATCCATTGCCACTGTCGCGCCTTTTGAACTCCAATCTGAAGAAGAATCATTCCCGTATCTTTTTGAATCAGTGTTGTTTGTGAAATGTATGTCAAAAACTCTACTTTTTTAGTCTTTCCACGACCTCATCATACATATGCAACTAAGACCTTACAAATCATCATAGAAAATCACTCAAAATTAAGCTCCTTTTCAAGAAATTTGACATCAAAAAAAGGAGAATTCACAGCTCCAAACATAAATAATCCAATTTACAATCACCTAAAGCCTAAATTTATCCGCTAACAATAACAATTAATTGAATCATTTAATCGATTTAACAACTAAATGCTACATTTAAATTTAATTAAACCCTAAATTGAGAAATTACCTCTATTAGATGATGAATTTCCTTGATACACGAATTCAATCCTAATTTCAATAAAACATAAGAGTTTTAATCAAAACCTCCAAAATTAATGAAATTAAAAAACCAAAAAAACGAAGAAGAAGTAAAAGATAAATCTTACCAAAATCAAACAATCTTGATCGTTTTGTTAATTTCTGCATCATCAATCATTTAATTTCATAAATTTGAGGGTTAATTTGTTAGGAATTGTTTTCTGATTCCAGGGATTTAATTTTTTGTTGGGGGATTTGATACCATAGTTGGAATAGTTTCTAGCTGTGATTTTGAGATTTTTGATTAGGGTTTTTTGTGCGAGATTTTGTTGAGGCGTTTTTTTTAGTCTTTGTTGACACTTATTGCTGAAAGTGAGGAATTAATATGAACCGTTGATTATTCATGATTATACAGGTGTTATTGTTTTAGAATTTTGGAAGAAGATGATAGTTTCAAAAACCTTGTTTTATATAGGTAGTAGATGAGTAGTTCATTATTTCATAAAATAATTACCTTTATCAGTTTGCAAATATATATAACTTGTAATGATTTTTTCCATTAACCACCATCATCTAATACTCCTCTTGAATCTTAATTTGTTTCTCGCTGTAAGTAGGATAATCAAAATACACAAATATGAGGAGAAATCTAACATACACTGATAGATCAAAATAGATAAATAAAAAAACACATCAGAAATTGAATTGAAACAAAATTAAATTGATTATTAAAAAAGTGCCAAAATATATGTAATTTAAATCGAAACCCTAAAAAAATTGAATATATTGAGATAATTACCAATTGTTAAGGTGTGGGTAGCATACAAATCACTGGCTTAGTCATCGAACGAAAGTGTTTTGTGTGGTGGTTTCGAATCGGTAATTCTCATAGATCAAAAGTGTTTTGCGTTATAGAATAGGAGGAAACTGATTTGCAAGGTAAAGAAAGAACCTGTTTTGGAGGTGTTAATGGAAACGGTTTGATTTTTGATATGGTTTTGAATTTGTAATTTGGTTGTGGTAATGACAATAAATGTTAAGAGAGTGTCCAAGAAGTTTTGTTGTGAATGTATTGTATTTTCTAAACGTGAGGGTTAACGTGGGTTCGACACGTCATACTATTTTAATGCTCTTGCTTAAAAGCCTTGTAAAAAAGCTTGTTTTGTTATATAATAAAAATAAAAATAGATTCCTTATCCTCACTTTATTAGGAATCCTAAATCTGTTACCTTAGAGCATTCACAATGGTGAAGCTTTTCAATAGGTTTTTAAAATGCCAAGTCATAAACTTATAAAGCTTTTGATAGTATAACCATAACACATGCATTAAATTATGAATAGGTCTAGGATTTTGGACATTTTCATGCCACATAGATATAAACTATAAGCTAATTATGGTTGAAACAAAAGATAAACTTTTTCATGAGTTTTAAATCTTTTCATAAACCTCTTATTGTGGATGCCCTTATTTTCACGGTTTTAGCATGCATATGATAAGTAAGAACTCCAGAGTAAAATAATCATGATCTGTGATATAAATTAACTAAGCTTGTTTTGTTCTATTTTTTTAAGTTCACACAATCACGGTGTATTTTCATATATAGAGAGAATCATTGTAAGAGGCACATTAGCAAACCACCAATAACAACATACCTCGACAATTTCCAAGTTAAGTGTGAAACTTTTGAAGGAGACCAGCAATCAGATGAGCACGTGACTCTTGCGGACCGGTAATCAGGGACGGAACCATGACACAATTAGACCAGATGCATTTAAAAAAATTATACAAACGAGGAACACAAATTTTGGGACCAGGTGCACTTAGGAAAGGTTTTTTACAAAAATTACATGGGTGTCCCGGGACCCCTGAAACACCCCTGGTTCCGTTCCTGCCGGTAATACACATATCCACCTTCTCCAAAAAAGGAACATCTCCAAAAAACTTCAAAGAACTATAAGCTAAACTCGGTTATTGTCTTGAGTTGAGGCGCTTCTACAAACACATCAGCGTATATATTCTTTCAAGTGTGAGATTCAATAGTTGAAAATGATAGATATCAAACCCACCCCTTCCGAATTCCATGCAAGTCTTTAAGGTGAGATTTTTCAAATTCAGGTTGGAGAAAATCTGACTGTTTTTCTCATAAAATCCGAAATTACAGAGATACAAAGTTGTTAAGGCTGGTAGCTCCCAGTTTGATTTGAGTTTGATTAAAATCATGTCACGTAAACATGTCAAAATAAGACGTTTGAGAGGCTGAGAACTAAAAAGAGAGAGGGAATGTATAACTCAGGTGTTGAACATTGTGAGAGGATGCATAGCTTAGAATTCTTTGAACAAACGCCTCAGTAGGAAGTCCCCAAAAAAAAAAAACAGCTTGACAGGAACACCTGGATAGCGATACTGTGAGAGAGAAACATGCTCAACAAACTGGGAAAACCTAGCCAATATAAAGAATTTTCCAGTTGAAAAATTGAGATAGGGCATTGAAGTCCACATATGCCTCCATCTCGATGACAAAACACTGGTTTCAACAGCTTGTTTGATGTCAATAAAAGAGAGTATTCCATAGATAAGGTCATCCGGTAAGCTGCTGAGTCTATCATCGTCTACATTCATTATATTGTTACCATGTGTAGAATCCATACTCTTTTGGCTTCAAAAGCTGCAATTTAATAAACAAAACAGTGTAAACATCAATTCACACAAATGATGTATTGTATGTTCGACGTCCCTATAAATTTTATATCATGCGATGAGTACCCAGTTAAAGTAGTGCACAAGATTTCCGAGTGTGTGACTATTATAACAAATACAATATCATAGAAAAGTGTTTACCATTGCACTCAGGGCCGTCCTATAGTCGTTGGTGGCCCTAGGCAATAATATCAAATAGGCCCTAATACATTTGTATCCCAAAGAGGAATTGAATATAAACTTGAATTATATGGCTCATATATGTTTAATATTATACGTATTTATATGCAAAACTAGTAAAAATGTGGCCCCATTTAAGTGGAGGCCCTGTGCGACAGTACCTATTGCACACCCGTCACCCCTCTGATTGCATTAAACTCATGACACCAAAGCTTTAAGTATAGGTTGTTTACAATTTATTGCCCAATAGTGAAATTGTTTACAATTTATTGCCCAATAGTGAAATTAACAATCGCATGATATTTACAAATATGATGGTACAATGATGATTTGTTAATAGATACTGGAGATTTTTTTTCTAAATTACTTACAATCATAGGTGATGTAACAATTGTGAAGATAAACCTATGTGGAAATCGAGCTACCGCAGTTCTCCTCACACTCCCCTAACTTGAATTGGGTCACTAGCCACCATCGAATGCAACATTTTCCCATCAATCAGACCTCCACCACAATAGTATTCGCCACTTGTGCGAACGAATCGATCCATATCCCCACCATCACCGCAACAACCCTTGAATTTTCAGAAACCTTATATGTGAAACATCCAACAAATACACCAACCCCACCATCACCGCCAGTTCACAATGCCGTCATGACTTCACTCTTTATCAATGTACAACCTGTCTCCGGTTACTCCCTTTCAAACTCCACCTCTGTCCAATGACTCATAGCCAACTTCACACTGCCGCTAGGGTCCAGCTTGTTGGATGTTACATGGAATATCAAGTCGTTAGTGGGGTTAAGGTTAATGATTCTGAGGTGGTGTTTAAAAGATGCGTGAAGGACTTCCACCTTAGCCGACCCATTAACCGAACCCAACCCGTTATCCAAGCCCTTCCCGCATCTTTTGAACACCACCTTAGAATCATTAACCTTAACCTCGCTAACGACTTCATATTCCATGTAACATCCGACAAGCTGGACCCTAGCGGCAGTGTGAAGTTGTCTATCAGTCATTGGACAGAGGTTGTGGAGTTTGAAAGGGAATAATCGATGACAGGTTCTACATTGATAAAAAGTGAGGTCATGACGGCATTGTGAACTAGCGGTGATGGTGGGGTTGGTGTATTTGTTGGATGTTTCAGAAATAAGGCATCTAAAATTTTTGTCAAGGGTTGTTGCGGTGATGGTGGGATATGGATTGATTCGTCCGCACAAGTGGCGTATACTATTGTGGTTGCGGTGGTGGAGGTTGTGGTGGCGAGGTATGTAAAGGTGCAAAGTAGGAGTATGAAAGGTGGTGATGCCATTGTTGTCAAAGTTTGCTAGAGAGAATAAGATGATGGGTTTACTAGTGTAGCTATTTGGAGTGTATGTAAATACATACTCGTAATAGTTTATGGTACACTAATACTACTCCGTAACGGTTCATTGACGTGTAATCATTTTATTTGATTTTACACCCCAAATATTTTTTTCTTCTTATTTTTCACATTTTATTGGTCCATTGAAATTAATTAGTTGTACACATCACTATAGCCTCCATGTACTTATGAAATGCATACAAGAAAGTAAACCATTAATCAAATACTGAAGACATCATTTGACGATGACAATTGTGGGAACCCCCCAAAATAATGACATGAATAACTTTTAGCTATTTGCGAATAATGAAATCTCGCGTAACGATACATATGTAAAAAGACATCAATTAGGAAAAAAGAAAACATTTAGAGTAAACTAAATTTTTCAAAAATCTTACGGATCCTCTTCAATACCCGACAACCCGTTTCACTTTTGGTCCATTTTTAACTGAGTCGTTAAATATGTCCTTTAACCCCTTTTTTGATTTTTTTATTTTAAAAAGTTGAGGGCAAAAAAATCTTCCTATTATCATTGTTTACTTACCACTTCTCTATAACACATTTACTTGACTTTTTTGTTCAAATGAAAAACACACAAACACAAACACACGAACACATAGTTAAGAACACACAGTTATGAACACATAGTTAAGAACACACAGTTAAGAACACACACTCATGGTACGGTGTAGAATATGTGGATCACCATGTGTAATCAAGACATCCTGGACACCAACCAATTTTGGGAGGCGTTTCTTTTGTTGTTCTAAAAGAGTAAGGATTCAATTATTGCTTTTTGTTGTTTAATTAATTTGTCCTAATTTTTCAAATTTCTTTGATTAGGGTTCAAATTGTGGGATTATTGATTGGTTTGATCCACCAATGTGTGATCGTGCTGTACAAATCATTCCTGGGTTGTTAAGAAGAATGAATGATCTACAAGCAACAAATGCTTATTATCGTGCACAAGCATCAAATGCTGAAAATCATGTTGAAGCAACCATTGCTGATTATCATCGTGAAGCAAGAAGGATGACGATACTGTTAGTGTTAAGTTGGTTGGGTTTTGTGTTTTTTTATCTTGTCAACTGAATAGCTGAATAGCTGTTAGGGTTATTGAGTTGGTTTGGTAATTGAATAAAGTAGTTGATAGTTGTATGTAATGTCAACTTTTTCAATGAATGTATGGTAAGTTTTGTGGCAATGAATGTTGTTTTGAGTAGTTACAAATGTTGATAGCAATGTATGACGTTTTAAAGCCTTCAATGGCAATGAATGTTGACAGCATGCGAGTTTATAAAAGCATTCAATGGAAAAGTAGCAAATGGATACCAAATACTTGTAATACCATAACCAAACATCCAAAGTACATTACAAAGTGCATTACATAACTAATTGTCTGATAATATCATAAGTCTGATAACCAAATACATCAAATGAGAAGTCTGTAAACAAAAGACTGGAAACATAAGACTACAAACAAAAGAATGCAACCACAAGACTCTTTCCATCCACTTCACTTCACTTCTTCTTCTGCTTACCTTTGCATTTGGAACAACCTTCTTCTTAGTTGCTGCAACAGTTGATTTTAGAGCAACCTTCTTCTGAGTTGTTGCAGGCCTTGGACAAACAAACTTATGCTTCAAAGGTGATAACATGTTTGCAGTTGACTTTGTAAACTTAGAAGATTGTGACGGTTGGGTAGAAGATTGTGGGGTTTGTGCAGATGCATGTGAAGGTTGGGTAGAAGATTGTGGGGCTTGTGCAGATGCATGTGTAGTTGTTTGTGAAGGAGCTTGTGGTGGGGCTTGTGAACCACTTGTAGAGCCTTTCTGTCTTTGTCCCTTGCAAGATCTTTTGTTATGCCCTTGTTGTCAACACTTGAGACATGTGATAGTCTTCCCAGCCCTACTTAACCTGCCCTTTTTGACCAAATCATCATATATCTCAGCTGCACTCTTTTTTCTCTTCTTTAGAGGTCTACCTATTGGAGGTTTGTAATTTTGTAGAGTGAGTGTGATTGGGTTATCTGATTGAGGCCACATATTAGGTCCATTACAAGGATTGATTTTGTAACTATATGTTGATCCCACTTGAATAGATCTTGCTTAGCTTGTATGAATCTTAGTTGTATTGAGTAAATCCAAGACAACTATGGTAAAAACTTTGATTATGAATATCAAAGACTATGCGGAATCTAGTCAATGATACTAAGAAGATTTATTTATAAAACAGTAACACAAAATTAATAACAAGAAAGATTACCAAACTTTCAGCCTCAATATGAAACGAACACTCTTAATAGTGTTAGGGTTTACAAAACCTTGAAGCTACGAATATCAAAGATGTACATCTAACATTATGCCCTATGATCTCTTTTTATACACAAAGGAGTCCTACAAGGCTTACAATACTTTCCTAACTTATCAAGATCTTTTCTATAAACAAACGTAATCTTTTAAACAAATAAGTTATACATATCTTCTTTACAAATAACTAATACTTATCTTCGTAAGTATTCTTGTTCTCCAATCAATCTTTGATCTCATCTTTATCAGCATATTCCTTCCAGCAGTAGTAATCACTCAGCAGTTGTAACTAAGCACAAGCAGCATTAACTACTTAGAAATTTATTCTAGTAGTACTAACTTTTATACTAGCAGTGGTAACTACTTAGTATATTTTCAGTCTTCATCTCTGAGCAGTCTTAACTTCTACTAGCACCAGTAACTTTATACTAACAGTAGTAACTAGCAGTAGTAACTTTTATACTATCAGTACAAACTACTTAACATAATTTTCATTAGTATTACCAGCAACACCAAGTTATGCTTGACAACGCTAATATATACCTGAGCAGTAGTAACTTTAAGAATCATCTTGAAGTTTTTTAAACCCAACAATCCTCTCCTAAACTTGATGTTCATCTTTTGAATCTTTAAGTTTCATTAAAAGTCTTCACCATCACCAGGAGGATGCATTCAAACACTTCATTGACCCTTTTCCTGCTTTGTCATGAGCTTGAGTAGTTGATAACACATGTCATTCCAACGATCAGCTTAAAGCTTCTTGTTCAGCATGTTTGAGATTGTTATTGGTGTAAGGGGATATTGATTCGTCAATAATATATATATAATAACACAAGCAAACACTCAACCAGTTACCTTTAGCCAAGGATTGGTCAAGAGTTCGCAAATTAAAATATATATATGTCCGGAAGTATGATTCCCGGGTTGTTAAGTCCCAACGAGGCTTGAATGGAAAATTGAATGACGAATTGATAATCGATGTTTGAATATTACAAGATTATGATTGGTTTTCTATTTCTACAAGTTAAATATGCAAAAACGATTAAATAAAACCTAAAAACGAAAGCTATATAACTTAAAACCTAAAACGGGCACGAAAAACGAGGGTCAAAAACTTAAATTTTGCAATTTTAACCCTGGAACAATGTTTAAACTAAAAATAGATTCTACTTGACTAAAAACGAAGTTTAAAAAAAACTAGACTAAAAACGGAGTTCGTTTGGACCAAAAACGAGTCAAAAGAAAAACCGGGACGAATCCCGTTCTTTGAAAAATGAATTTTTGAAATAATAACCCTACGAAAATTTGAACATTTTTCCTAGAAAATATATGAAAAAAGAAAATTTTTAAAAAAAGGTTTATATTTTTCTGATTTTTATTTTATTTTTTATGAATTATTTAAATTTTTAAAGAAAATAAATTATAAAAAAGACTAGAAGTTCATAAAAAAATCTAAGAAAATTACAAAAAACAGCTGAAGTTACAAGGGTCCTAAGAAAAATAAAAAAGTCCATACAGCTTATCGCAATAAGCTGTGAATAAGCAAAGACAGCTTATAAGGGCTTTGGGTAAAACACCCTTATATACCAAATGACCCAAGTGTCTTGCATAAAAGACCCAAGGGAGCAGATGGTTAAGAGGTGTGTGTTAAGAGGGTTGAGGCTTGTTGAGGTCGGGGGTTCGAGCCATTGCTCACCCCTGACTTACAAGCTTCCCCTTTTTTTTCAAAATTTTTTTTACAAACTTTTTAAGGACATTAAATTAAGCATTTTTTACAACTATCACTATTTTTTAAACTGAAGGAATAAGCCAGAAAAAGCTCTAAAAGTTGGCAGAATGCCTATATAAGCCAAAGGTAAAATGGCTTTTTTCTTTTCTTTTTAGCTTTTCAAAATAAATAAGCACAAGAAAAAGGGAGTCAAGTACAAACAGATTTAGCGACTAACCTAATAAACATATGGGAACAAATTTAAGCAAAAAAAAAACAACAAATAAGCCCAAATAAGCAGATAAGCCTTTTGGCTTATTGTACACCCCAAAATGGCCAAACAGCCTCTTTATGGCTCAAATTAAGCCAATTAAAGTGGAAATGAGGGGCTGAGCTTCTTAGGGCTTATAAATGAGCTTATTAACTCTCTAAAAATGTAGAAAGGTCGGGCTTAATTACACAAATAAGCTGGTAAAAATGGGCTTAAAAAGAGGGTTTTGTACTAGGGCAAAAAGTATGCAGAAAGATGAGCTAAAAGTTTAGCTTAATTTAACCATTCAGATAAGCTCAAATCCATAATCCAAATTCAAACAGATAACAAGGGGCTAGTGATGAGCTTGTTTTCAAAAATTTGAAAACTAAATCAAATTTTAAGTGACTTAAAACCTTGATTGAGTTTGGCTGTTTTTCACAAAAACTTGACTTGGACAGAACTAAAAATTACAAAGACAGTTTTAAAACCAATCTTTCCACTGCATTGACACAAAGAAAACACACTTAAAACAACTTTGAAACTAATATTTAAAGACCAAATTAAAGGAACCTTTTGGATCCTAATTTTCACCACAGATTCAAAGTCTTTAAAAAAAACTTACAAATTGATTTTAAGGACTGAAAAACTAGAAAATCTTATGAAAACTAGCTTGAAATCACTAATCAAAACTCACCAAAAGAACCCCCAGGCCATGTTACCTCATTTTTATTTTTTTTAACCCATTTCTACCCTTATACCAAACACCCCTTTATACTTTAAAACTCCTTTTAAAAGCTACCACAGGTCTCAAAAAGCTTAAATAAGCTATCAACTAGACATTTTAAGCTACTTTCAGGCAAAATAAGCAAATGAAAACAATTATAAGCAGTTAAATAAGCTGAACTAGGAATTTAGCTAAAAAGAGAAAAAATGAGCAAACCTTAATCCTGTGCTCAAAACAAGGAGACAAATGCTTATAAGAGCTTTTCAACAAGCTCAAGCTTGTTGGAAACAAGCTTGTAAGAACCCTATAAGCCCTTCCATTACGGCTTATCATCCAAATAGCTCAAAACCACACTCTTGCTTAATGAGTTGAGCTTAAAACCTTAAATTTAACCAACTGAATTTAAAGTGAGACAACAAGCTCAAACGAGCTTTAAGTAACTTATATGGGTTCAAAGAAGGTTTAAGACAACAGTTCTTATTGAAAGACTTGGGTAAAAATGCATAAGTTCAAACTAAAATTAAAGAGCACAATTTATTTAAAGCTGAAAATTTTAACTTTAATTAATAGAAAATGAGTACAAAGCTGAATTACATGAGTAATATGACAATAGGCTAAAAATAAGCTAAGTTAACTACTAACTAGAATTACTCTATATAAACTACTCCCGTACATGGTCTTCTCTGTCTTCTTTATATAGACTTTAGGTTGTGCTTCTTGTGTTAGTTTGCTGAGAGAAAAACAAACATAATCCTGGCCATTGATAGTCCCTTGTGCTACTTTGATTTCTTGGCAGTCGTTGGATCTTGTCTTGAAAATAGTGGGATTGCCAAATGGGATTAGGGGTTTAGTGGAGGTGAAGGTTTAGTTTGATCCATGGTGTATTGGTGTGAGGTTGAGTGTTATAGGGAGAAGGAAAAGGTAAACAGGTTTTGGGTTTTGGTCATGGCGGGAAAACCGGTTTTTGTGTAATCAGGGATGAAAGGGTTTGGTGATGTGGGGTGTAAAATGTTTTGGGGGTTAAGGGTAAAAAGTGTAAATAGTTTTAGGGTTAGGGTTTTGGTTTTGACATGATTGGCCTCTACGGTTGAAATATATTTTCACCGTTAGTCCATTTGGACTAACAGTGCAATGGATAAGAGAGATTGGTGCTAACGGCCGTTAAGTGACATTGGACTTATGTATTTGGGCTTTGACTTTCATTTGGGCTGTTTGACCAAGCTTTGACCAGGCTATGCATTTGGGCTTATTTTGTTTATAAATAAGCTAAATGGGCTGACCCGGCCCGAATTACTTGGAGTACGAGGATGACCTATTAAGATATAAATATCCCTGGCTTTATATTTCGTGCTCTTTCCAAAATCTGTGCTCAGTTATTATGTCATTTTTGGCTTTTGTGTTTTGTCCTTTGTGAATATCCTTATCCTGCCAACACAAAGCAAAACAAAGACATATATTTTTGGCAGTTTTTGGACCTTTAGGCTCTTTTAAGGGGAAAAATGGTATGTGAATATAAGCACATACCAAAATCCCCCATACTAAGATATTGTCGTGTCCTCACGCAATGTTATGAAGTAAACCTATAAGAAAACCAATGAATCTCAATCCCCCTCGACTAATGAACCCGTAAAAGTACTAAAGTGTTCGTCCAAGGGGAGAATCTAAAGAATCAATAGCTTCGACAAGTCCCGTATTCACCATTTTTTATATGTACACTACCTATCCCTAATATTTTTGGATTTTCCTTTTTCTTTTCTTAACTACCTGTTTGACTTCCTTTATTTTATCAACACTGGGATCATAGAATGAGAAGTGCCCATAGAATAATCTACGGATGTCCTGACGGATAAATTCATCGTCCCCGATTTTTCACTAGTCCCAAGCTAAGCGTAAAAACGAAATCACCGTTAAGTACAAGTAAAGATGCTAACTACTTATAACTATGACTTGTCAACTTTTCGCTCCCAACAATTATTCAATTAGAGTGACTGTGCTTAATTTTAAGTTAAATTTAGATCGAAAATTTTAGAAAGTAGTACAGTTTATGTGTATAACGATATTTCTAAAGAAATCTGGGGAAAAAACTAGATCACCCACCAACCAGCATATTCTCGATAGATCCCAGCCGAGTTCGACTTAGGTTATCAGGTTGAGACCACCACCAGAAATGTTCAGCAATGTAATAGCGGATAACTCCCCATTATTTAGGCGAATTTTCTTAGATTTACCGCTAAATAACCAATACAACTCGAACACGCACCATCAGAAATTTAATGATCTCATTGGGTGAGACTATTCCATGTAGCGACCTTATCTTTCTCGGAATGTCCAGCCTCATCGAAGCTAAGTGCCAGGTTATTGACACCTCATGAGAGAAACTGAATCGAAATATCTACCGATGGTGCAACCAACAACTTTTGAAGTCTTAAAGCAAGTGTATTTTAGTACAAAATATACTTTGAGTTTAGAAAAAGAAATCTTAACCAATAATTTTTCATTTAGTTGCTATATACAATTACTACCGTCATCATTTTACATGACTACAAATCGTCACGGCCTCCGACAAGATGTAGTGACTTAGTCTGATGATGATTTATTATTGATAACCTTACAGATGTACTTTGGCAAATTATTATCTTCACTATGGGCCTTTTATTGAATATCATGCAACATCGGTTGTGAGCCGGCAAGATGCAGTAAACCTTTATCAGCCCACAGTTTATATTATTCATTTATTTTTTTCATTTTTTCTCTTTTTTTTGCAACATATTTTCCGTAATAGAGAAAATTTCGTTTTAGAAACACAAGTATCAGGCTGAACAAGATGGAATATTTTACGTTTCGAAAGAGCTTCTTTTTAAGAAATATGCACGGTTTTATAGTCAGGTTAAGAGCTTCTGGGAGAAAAAGTCGACAAGTTACAACTTGATAACTTTAAGATTTCCAATAATCCTTGCTTAGCATCCTACTTGTAAATAACACTATCAATTTCCGTTCTTCGCCAAATTTAAAATCCCTAATAAAAGTATCCGCGATCTTAGCCTACTAACTTTCGTTTTATTAAAATGGTTAAAGGGACAAAACTAGTGGCTCACCGCCGATTGATCAAATTTATTCTCATTCTACCCATTGGGAGAGTTAAAACTGTGACAAAACACTTATTTTATTTTTGAAAATTTTTAATTTTTTTTAATTTTTTTGGTATTTTTGCAAAAAATTTGGTGGTAAAAACGGGATTACGTGATAACAACGGCTGCAGGCAAAATCAAATCAAAGATCCCCCCCATACTAGAACTAAACATCGTCCTCGATGTTATTGAAATGGTGTACCTACGAAATTCTAAGCCGTTTAAAAATGTGTGCCAAAAAATAAAACGTTAGTCGATTAGATTTGGATATTGGATTCCAAAATGAAGCTGAGGATGTGAAACTCTTGTGGATGAAGGACAAAACTACGAGCACGAGAGTATTCACAATCCGGGAAATCCTGGACATAAAACACGAAACACGAAACACGAGTAATGGAAGAGGCAAGCCTCCTCACACAAAAACACTTATTCATTACTACATAATACTACTACTGATAAGCATGGGGTGCCTCCCACGAAGCGCTTGTTTAAGGTCGCTATGCTTGACCCGTCCTCGCATTTATTGGTCCATTAGGAACGTCTGGAGATCTGGGACTACCAATTGTGGTACGTCCCCTCCAAAGTAGTGCTTCAAACGATGACCATTCACTTTGAAATTTGGCCCGGAGTTTTGGGATAACTCGACAGTGCCATATGGAAAAACTTGGGTCACAGTGAATGGTCCACTCCAGCGGGTCTTAAGTTTGCCCGAGAAAATCTTCAATCTAGAGTTAAAAAGGAGGACTCGATCACCGACGTTGAAAACGCGATTTTTGATCTTTGAGTCATGGATTCTCTTGGTTTTCTCTTTATAGATCAAAGAGTTTTCATAGGCATGATCACGAAGTTCATTAAGTTCGTTGAGCTGAACTTTTCTGTGATCACCCGCGGTTTTGATATCAAAGTTTGTATGCTTAAGGGCCTAGTAAGCTTTGTGCTCCAACTCAACCGGTAGATGACATGCCTTTCCATATACAAGCTTGTACGGAGTGCACCCGATGGGTGTTTTGTAAGCTGTACGCGGAAGTGCCCAGAGAGCGTCATCAATTTTATCCACCAAGAGGCACGATTTCGCCTACGGTCCTTTTAAGAATTCGTATCAAACCACGATTCGATACTCCAACTTGCCCTCTTTGTTTAGTATGGAGATACGGGTGGAGAGACAATGAGTGACTCCGTATTTAAGCATGACCTTTGCAAACTGGTCATTGCAAAAATGGGTTCCGCGATCACTTATGATTGCACGAGGGGCACTAAATCTGGAGAAGAGAGTTTTAAGAAATTTGCAAACAACTCGGGCATCATTGGTGGGGAGCGCTTTCGCTTCAACCCATTTTGATAAGTAATCGACTGCCACGAGTATATATTTGTTCCCTCTTGAAGACGGGAACGGCCCCATAAAATTATTCCAAAAAAATGCCCCCCTCAAATGTCAAAGATTGTCACAAACCTTTGGATAGATTTTTTGTGGCAATCTCACACTTTGCGAATTTGCCTACGTTGACAAATGTCACATCGGTGACAACGTCATGGGCATGTCCATTTAAATCGTGGCCAATAAAAACCTGAATCGGAAGATCTTTTTAGCATTGTAATTGGCACCAGTAGTGTCCCCCGGAGGGTCCACTTGGCACTTTGAGAATGTCAAAAGATTCTTGCCCCGAAACACAACGCCTAATTACTTGGTCAGGACAGATCTTGAATAGAAAGGGGTCGTCCAAGAAATAATGTTTGACATCTTTGAAAAACTTGTTTTTCTGTTGGGACGATATTCCCTTGACAATGAAGTTCCCCGCATGGTAGTTTGCGAAATCTGCAAACCATGGGGTGCTATCATCACGAAGAGCAACCGATCCAAGAGTCTCGAGTGAAAAGTTTCCGTGATTCCTTGTTCTCCGAACTCATTTTGGTGATGGTTCTCAGTCTGAGAGATGAACGGCGCTAGATTTTCTTGCTCCTTTATTGTCTCGGATCTCACATCAATTCTTGAGCAAAAGGAATCCCACCGCATTAATCTTGCCTAGCATCCTTTTTGCAAAAGAGATACTTTAATACAGAATGGTCCGTGTACTCTAATCTTATGGACAAAACGAATATGACCGAACATCTCAGAAAGAGTACACTACTGCAAGTTATTATTTTTTCGTCGTGTGTAGTGTGCTTGAAGCTTTCGTTCATTGTCTTGGCTGGCATAGTGAATTGTTGGAAATGCTTGTTTTTTCGTAGCCCTAGGACTGCCCGCCGAATTGCAAAATCGCTTGCCATCACACATAGTAGATAACGACAAGGGCAAGTCCAGTCGGGAGCAATTCAAAGATGAATCTCGGTCAATTTCTTTAAGTAGTATTAAAGGATTCGATACACTCTTTTGAAGAAGAAAAAGGAGTCCTCTTTTTCCAAGCAAAGTGGGTCAATTGTGACGGCAATTTTTGAAAAGTCTTGTATGAAACATTGGTAAAAACTGGCATGCCCAAGAAAGATACAGACACCTTTAACAGTAGTCGGGTGAGGGAGCTTGGCTATAACTTCAACTTTAGCACGATCGACCTCAATTCCTGACTTAGAAGTTTTGTGTCCTAGAACAATGCCTTCTTTAACCATAAAATGGCTTTTCTCCTAATTCAGGGAAATTGGTGTCTTCACACGTTTTAACTTTTTTTCCAATGGATATGCATGTTAGAGAAAGAATCTCCGAAGACCGAGAAGTCATCCATGAACACTTCCATTGTCTTTTCGATCATGTCATAGAAGATTGCCATCATACATCGTTGAAACAGCTGGGTTCATTGCATACCAAAGGCATGCCGGCGATAGGCAAATGATCTGTATGAGGTAAGTGAATGTTGTCTTCTCTTGTCCTTCAGGTATATAAGGAATCTGAAAATAACCCGAGAAGCCATCGAGGAAACAATAGTATTGGTTTCCCGCGAGTCTTTCGAGCATTTGATCCATGAAGGCAATGGTGAAGTGGTGTCTTTTGGGTGGCCTCATTCAACTTTCTAAAGTCAATGCACACTCTCCACCCCATGGGACCATCGAGTCGGTATCAATCATATCATCATTCTTGACGACGGTTTATGCCACCCTCTTTGGTAACACAGTGTATCGGAGCTTACCATGGACTACTTTCAGAGGATCAGATAAATTAATCCAGGTCAAAGAGTATTTCCAACCACTTTTTTAATAACGAAGTGGATCTTGGGTTTACCCGTCTTTGACTCTGAACTGTTGGTTCGTAGTCCTCTTCCATAAGGATTTTGTGAGTACAAAACTCTGGATCAACACCCTTGATATCAGAGAGTTTCCAAGCGATGGCTCGCTTGTGGGACTTTAGAACCTTGATAAGAGCTGCCTTCTCCTCATCCTTTAAATCTTTTGCAATTATGACGGGCAACTTGTCGTCACCTTCCAAAAATGCGTATTCTAAATGAGGTGGCAAGTCCTTAAGTTCAACCTCGGGAGGCTCATCAATTGATGATTTAACGGTTTTAGCTTCAACAACTTTAAGTTCTTTCCGGATTCCGGGCGAATAATCTTTATGATTCGGAAGAGGAGGTAACGGTTCACTATTGAGAAGTGCTTCCAGAATAAGAATGTCACCCTCCGGATCATAGTAAGTAGCATCAATTTCCCATGAAATTGGCTCGTCATCGATAGCTATAAAAGCATTGGCTTCTTCGAGAAGGAGAAAATCACTATCCCCGAAGGGAGTTAGTGTTGGTGAAGAATTTGAAACAATTGGATCGTAATCCGGAGAAGGATTACCGTATGCAACTGAATCAGAAAAACCTAGAACTTCTTGCGAGTATTCTTCACTTGCTAATTCAATGACGTCGATTCGGTTCGCCGTCATATGATTGTAATTAGCCGTGTATCTCGAAGTTTGGTCCAGATTGAATGTGATGGCCTCTTTGCCAACACGAAGGGTTATTTCACCTTCGTAAACATCTATCAATGCACGACTGGTCTTTAAGAAACTCCTCCTGAGAATTAAAGGTACTCGGGGGTCTGGTTCAAAATCTACGACCACGAAATCTGCTGGAAACTGGAACTTTCCCACCATTAAACGGACGTCTTTGGCGATACCGATCGGTTTAGTGATTGAACGGTCCGCTAGCTCTAGCGTCATGCAAGTCGGGGTTAGTTCGGGAAGAGAGAGATCTTTCCAGACGGAATATGGCATAAGATTAATGCTCGCGCCGAGATCGGCCAAGGCGTTGCATGTATTAATCCCAGAAAATTCACATGGAATAAGAAATCGGCCAGGGTCTCCAAGTTTTTTCGGTAACTTGTTTAGGATGACCGCTGAGCAATTCTCGTTCAATTTAGCCATTTCACTCAACTTTTCTTTGTTTCCGATTAAAGTTTTTAGAGTCGAGGCAAATTTCGGCATAAGGGTCAAGGCATCCGTAAAGCTAATTTCGAAACTCAAATCTCTAAAGATTTCATAGAATTTCTCAATTTGGTCATTAGCTTTTTCACAGCGCCTTTCATCATTTCTTCTTGACATAAATGGAATTGATGTTCGTTGGTTAGGCATCGGAGCACTAACGGGATCAACAACGGGCTCGGAAATTGGATTATGAGATTGGACTTGAACAACCGGAGGTTGGACGTCTTTGGTGCTTCCGTTATTAGTAGGAAGCATCGTGTCCTTTGTAACCTCGGTATCACGATTCATTACTTTCGGAGAAGAAGATGAAGTAGAAGGAATCGCGGGTCCTTGATATGCAACACCACTTCGGGTGGTGATACCTTTCAAATCTTCCTTCGGGTTAGTAACGGTGTTACCCGGGAGAGTTCCCGAACCGGAAGTAGAAGCGGTATTAGAAGTCACGAACTTGGAAAGCATGTCCGTTAAATTGGCCATTTGGTTTTAGCAAGGGATTGGCCTGTTATAGCCTATTCCACAGAACTACTCATTAGCCTTGACGTAGTTGTCAAAATCAGTTTTGGACACACCATGTGTCTGAGGAACAGGAGCTTGGTAAGCTGGTGGTTGATTAACCTGGGGACGGTAAATTTGGCTTTGGTTGAAATTGTTCCCTCGGTTTTGATTGTAATTGTTTCCCCGATTGAAATTGTTTTGATGTAATTCCTAATGGTTTTGAACCGGGAGGACAACGGAGGTCCGAAATTGATATGCAACCACTTAGGTCGGTAACCGGTTCCTTGGTTGAAATTAGCCGTGGCGGCTTGTGACACATACTCTTGGATATTGTCACGATAAATGTTGCCATCGGTGGCTGGACAATTTTGGTAAGAATGACCACCCCCACAAGTTACACAACTTTGCTCGACCGCTTTTACGGGAGCTGGGGTTTGGTTTTTCTTATCGAGAATCAATGCTCTAACCATATCTTTAAGTTCAGCAACATCGGGTGAAACTGCTGGGGTAGAAGAGCTCGTACTCACTTTGGCAACGACTGCCTCTTCGAGGTAATGACGAACTTGGAAACTTTGCTCTCGATGAATTTTTAGGCACTCTCGAGGCATTTTATCCAAAAAGTTACCACCCGCGGCGGAGTTTAATGAATCTTTATCATTCGAATTTCAGGGCATTATAGAAAGTATTGATTATGCAATTATGAAAACCATGCTGCTGGCATCCCCAAAGAATATAATTGAATCTTGTCCCATGCTCGTAAAACGTTTCATATACAAGTTTTTGTTGAAATCTCGTGATTTCATTTTGAAGGATTTGTTGTTTTTTTAGAGGGAGGGGAAGAATTTTGTTAATGAATATCAAAACAAGATCATGCATGTAAGAATCGATCGAGTGGATTCTTTCAAGCCAAATCAGGGCCGGCTCCCTCGAGGGAAAATGTGAAAATCATAAATCTTAACCGACTACTCGTGAACGTTCGGGACCTCCAATCGTAGAAGTGATCTTGTGCAATATCGGAATGTGAGCATGTGGGTCCTTTTATCATTCCAAAAAAATGCTATTGTTTTGAAACAAGATTATAAGATAGACCATGCTTGATCTCAAAGTTGTTCGCGGTAATTTGGGGAACAACGTATCGCAAACTCGTAACCCTCGGTGGGTGGTTCTGAGTAATTGCGCCATAGTACGATTATCGCCATCGTAGCTACTATGGGATTGAATGAAAGTTCTTGATTGTGTATTTGGTTCTCAAATTAGGGTGATTTAACAGAAGTTTTTCGACTTGTTGTTAACGACGTTAACGGGCTTTGATAACGAGAGCGCAATGCACAAAAATAGAAATAAAAAAGAATAATTACACTAAATTTTTTGTTTTTTTCATGATTATTCCAATAGTATTTTAACAGACCAAGAGTAGGGATAACTTCAACCAAATAATCTACTTACTTCACGGTAGCTCTCAAAATGAAAAACGCACAAGCGAGCGGAGGAGAGGAATAGCGCGAAGCTTATTTCTCCTTTCGGGTCGTAGTTCCTCGGAACAACCCTCCTTATACCCACTTTTTAGTTTGTTAATCAAATCGAGGTGAGCCGTACGTCGTAAGCGACACAAATGGCAATTTTTAAAATCTTAGATCGATTTGGAAGCAGTTCACCCGGAATTTTATATGATAAAACTTTAGTGAAATGTATTATATGGTTATGATGTTTATATCTTGAATTAAGAAAATGTTTTATTATATTTTTGGTTTTTCTTGTTTAATAAATATATACTAAAAGAAGAAATAAAAATATTTTTATATATATTTTTTTTAATAAAAAATAAAGAGATATTCACAAATTCCAAAACCACAAAATTTCAAACGTAACAAAAAAAAAGAAAAATATAGAAAAATTAATAGAAGCGATAGAATCTTTCACAAGCCTCCCCGGCAGCGGCGCCAAAAATTGATTCGTCAATAATATATATATATATATATATATATATATATATATATATATATATATATATATATATATATATATATATATATATATATATATATATATATATATATATATATATATATATAAAATAACACAAGCAAACACTCAACCAATTACCTTTAGCCAAGGATTGGTCAAGAGTTCACAAATTAAAATATATATATGTCCGGAAGTATGATTCCCGGGTCGTTAAGTCCCAACGAGGCTTGAATGGAAAATCGAATGACGAATTGATAATCGATGTTTGAATATTACAAGATTATGATTGGTTTTCTATTTCTACAAGTTAAATATGCAAAAACGATTAAATAAAACCTAAAAACGAAAGCTATATAACTTAAAACCTAAAACGGGCACGAAAAACGAGGGTCAAAAACCTAAATTTTGCAATTTTAACCCTAGAACAATGTTTAAACTAAAAATAGATTCTACTTGACTAAAAACGAAGTTTAAAAAAAACTAGACTAAAAACGGAGTTCGTTTGGACCAAAAACGAGTCAAAAGAAAAACCGGGACGAATCCCGTTCTTTGAAAAATGAATTTTTGAAATAACAACCCTACGGAAATTTGAACATTTTTCCTAGAAAATATATGAAAAAAGAAAAATTTTAAAAAAATGTTTATATTTTTCTGATTTTTATTTAATTTTTTATGAATTGTTTAGATTTTTAAAGAAAATAAATTATATAAAATACTAGAAGTTCATAAAAAAATCTAAGAAAATTACAAAAAATAGCTGAAGTTACAAGGGTCCTAAGAAAAATAAAAAAGTCCACACAGCTTATCGCAATAAGCTGTGAATAAGCAAAGACATCTTATAAGGGCTTTGGGTAAAACACCCTTATATACCAAATGGCCCAAGAGTCTTGCATAAAAGACCCAAGGGCGCAGATGGTTAAGAGGTGTGTGTTAAGAGGGTTGAGGCTTGTTGAGGTTGGGGGTTCGAGCCCTTGCTCACCCCTGACTTCCAAGCTTCCCCTTTTTTTCAAAAAAAATTTTACAAACTTTTTAAGGACATTAAATTAAGCATTTTTTACAACTATCACTATTTTTTAAACTTAAGGAATAAGCCAGAAAAAGCTATAAAAGTTGGCAGAATGCCTATATAAGCCAAACGTAAAATGGCTTTTTTTCTTTTTGGCTTTTCAAAACAAATAAGCACAAGAAAAAGGGAGTCAAGTACAAACAGATTTAGCGACTAACCTAATAAACATATGGGAACAAATTTAAGCAAAAAAAGAACAACAAATAAGCCCAAATAAGCAGATAAGCCTTTTGACTTATTGTACACCCCAAAATGGCCAAACAGCCTCTTTATGGCTCAAATTAAGCCAATTAAAAGTGGAAATGAGGGGCTGAGCTTCTTAGGGCTTATAAATAAGCTTATTAACTCTCTAAAAATGTAGAAAGGTCGGGCTTAATTACACAAAAAACCTGGTAAAAATGGGCTTAAAAAGAGGGTTTTGCACTAGGGCAAAAAGTATGCAGAAAGATGAGCTAAAAGTTTAGCTTAATTTAACCATTCAGAAAAGCTCAAATCCATAATCCAAATTCAAACAGATAACAAGGGGCTAGTGATGAGCTTGTTTTCAAAAATTTGAAAACTAAATCAATATTTAAGTGACTTAAAACCTTGATTGAATTTGGCTGTTTAATCAGCAGCTATGGTGTGGTTTTTAAGTTTTTGAAAAGACAAAATAGCTTTTTCAGCCCAATTTTTAGCTCATCAAATAAGCTCAAAACTTTAAACAAATCTCAAACAGATTTAGTTCACCCTCCAATGAGCTTATGCTCAAAAAATCATAACCTAAAACCTAGTCTAACTAACCTAAAAGTTAGATAAAAAATGGGTGAAAACTGAACCATAAATAGGAAATTTTAGACAGTTTTGACCCATTTGCTCTTAAACCTATAAAACAGATTCAAAACCTTTATGACCAGATTTTTAATGCATTCTAATGATTAAAATGGACTCAAAACAACTCTTAAACATTACCCAAACTTAAATTCAAAGATTATGCATGCACAAACCATAAAAACACCACAAATTTAACCATGAAAATCATGGTCAAAGCTAATTTAAAACTTATTAAAACTATCTATTAGATCATTTTTAAAGCTAATGAAATATAACTTGAGAACCCAAGACAGTTTATAACCATTTTTGACCCATTTTGGGTCTTAACCCAAACACCCCTTTAAGTTCTTGATTTGCAAATTTAAACCAAGCAAAGCTGATTTAAGGCAACTTATGGGTAAACAGATATAACAATAGATGATTGAAGAACAAATAAGCCAAGAGACACAGGAAATAAGCACTAATAAGCTAGTTTGATAATCAAACAGTAACAAGCATATGATAAGACAGATTTTCTAAAAACTAGGAAACAAAATACAAGAACAATGTAGGTACTTTAAATAACAAAATACAATATAAATAAGCACATGAGAGCAAAGAAATATGAAAATAAGCACAATAAGCTATAATTAAGCTATGCTACAGTGACTTTAAAGAAAAATGCAGAAAATTAAAGAAGAAACTTACAAAAGTCCAAATGTAAAGGAACCTAAAACTAACCTAATTATCCCCTAAGTCCATTGATTTCTGAATCAAAATAACCCAATGCCCATCCATAATTGGCATTTCCATGCTTTTGCTTATTTGACTTTTATGGTCAAACATTTTATTTTTACTTAAAAACCAAATAAGCTATGAAGAAGCTTATGGCTTTCAACAGCTTATATAATGAATTTAAAACCTTGAGACCCCTTTTTTAGTAGTTAGAACAAAGATTAAGCTAGCAATAAGATATTGAGAAAAACTTGATTTTTCATTAACTTGAATAAAAAAGAGTACATTAAATTGAAAGTACAAGCTGGATTTAACTAAGAAACATAAAAATTATAAAAACAATGCTAAAATCAGAGATCCCCTAATGGCTTCCAAGGGGTGGGTATTTATACCCGAACCCCAAAATCTTCAATTCATTGGAGTTGTGCTTCTCTACTGAGGTAAAAAGGCACATTTGTGCTAGTTTGGTGAGAGTGGAACTCAAAAATCAATCCTTGGCCATAGATTAGGTCCTGTGCGTCTTTGGATCGTCATCATAACCCTTGATTTTGCTCCAAAATAGTGAGATTGCCAAGTTGGCAATAGTCTTGGGTTATGGTGGTAGTGGAGGGGAGGATGAGTGTTTAACCATGGGGTTTTAGTAGGTTTGCAGGGTAAAGAGTGGGGAGAAGACACGTGAGTGGTTTTGGGTTTAAAAGGGGCGGGAAATTTGGTTTGTGGGTAATAGGGAAAACGTTTGGGTGGTTTCCAACTTTGGCCCCTCAAAGTGTGTTTATATATTGCATCACACATCCTTGTTAGTTAAACAGGTTTGAGGGGTTGGCAATTTTAACCCCTCAACCTATATATCTTAATTGCAAAGCTAGTCCCTTCTCATTACAACTTTAGGGGTTTGGCAGATTTGCCCCCTAAAGTTGTATTTTCAAATAATAGCAAAATCAGTCCTTGTCTTTTATTACTTTGAAATATAACTTAGGGATTTGGCAATTGTGGTCCCTCAAGTTGTATTTTCTGCTTCAGCTTCTCGGAGTTGACTTTGACTCTGTCGGGGTTGACTTTGACTTTGACTGTTTGACTTTTCTGTTGACTTTTTGGCTTGATTGACAATTTGGCTTCGTCTTATCACACTTTTCCATTCCGTGCTCAGTTTTGTTGTTTTTGGCTTTGTTTTTCGTCCTTTTATGAACATCCATTTCCTGCACAACACAAATGCAAAACAAACATATATTTGGCAGTTTTTGTCTGTTTTTTGTCATTTAAGCTCGTTTTTAATGGAAAAATGTATGTGTAATTAAGCACATACCAAAATCCCCCATACTAAGGTATTGTCGTGTCCTCACGCAATGTTATGAAGTAAACACTTAAGAAAACCAAGAATCTCAATCCCCCTTGACTAATAACCTCGAAAAGTAGCTAAGTGTTCGTCAAGGGAAACTAAAGAATCAATAGCTTCGACAAGTCCTGTTTTCACCATTTATATTTACACTAACTATCCCTAATATTTTTGGATTTTTCTTTTTCTTTTCTTAACTACCATGTTTGACTTCCTTTATTTTATCAACATTGGGATCATAGAATGAGAAGCGCCCATAGAATAATCTACGGATGTCCTGATGGATAAATTCATCGTCCCCGATTTTTCACTAGTCCCAAGCTAAGCGTAAAAATGAAATCACCGTTAAGTACAAGTAAAGATGCTAACACTACTTATAACTATGACTTGTCAACTTTTCGCTCCCAACAATTATTCAATTAGAGTGATTGTGCTTAATTTTAAGTTAAATTTAGATCGACAATTTTAGAAAGTAGTATAGTTTATGTGCATAACGATATTTCTGAAGAAATCTGGGGAAAAGACTAGATCACCCACCAACCAGCATATTCTCGATAGATCCCAGCCGAGTTCGACTTAGGTTATCAGGTTGAGACCCCACAGGAGAATGTTCGCAATGTAATAGCGGGATACTCCACCCTTTTAGGCCGAATTATCTTCACTTAGAGCCGGCGGCATCTCATCGGGATGGAACTTTCATGTGCTTTAATGTTTATCCAAACATTAATGAAAGTCCAATTGAGATTTTCTCTTTCATTTGCTCCCCCATGGACAACTTAATTCGGGGTCGAATCAGGCTAGTGACTCGGTTACCAAAAACAAAGTGCTTCGTGGGAGGCACCCCATGCTTATCCATCTTTCTTATTTCTTATTTCTAATGAGATGTGAGGAGGCTTGTACTCTTCCGATTCTTGTTGTTTGTGCTTGTGATTATTTGTAGGATTGACCCAAAAATTTTAAGACTCTCGTGTTCGGTGTTTTGTCCCGGTCCACTCGAGCTTCCTAGCCTTTGCTTGCCATTAGTTTGGGGAAATCCGATATCCTAGATTATTATCGACTAACATCTATCTTTTAGCATACTTGATAAACGGATTAGATTTTTGTGATACTTTCTCCATGCTCGGATTATGCATTCGACTTTTTGAGTTCTAGTATGGGGTTTTAAGCCTTAGACTAGGAAACATTGAGGACAATGTTTAGTTTTAGTATGGGGTAGTATATCTTCGATATGATCTTACCTACCATTGCCCGTTGTTCTCACGTACCCCGTTTTCCCGCAAAAATTTTAAATTTTTAAGTTATATATATAACCTCTAAAAAAATGAAAAAAATGATGACAAATATAAATTAGTTGATAAAAATAATAAGTGTTTTGACACGAATGTAGGCTTTCCGTTGGTGAGAACAAAGGTAAATTTTGACCCGACCGGTTTTATATCTTAGCTTTCTCCTTAACATAAATAGATTGAAATTTGCTAATCTTTTATACAAGGAGCTATAAAAAGCAAGTCTAGCTTGAAAAAGTCAAGATTTTGCAAGTTCCCATAATTAATTTTAAATATGCGAAGATCGATTTATTAGGCTAAGCATTCACGAGTTTCTTTCTTAGAAATTTTAAATTGTGAAGAACAAGAAATGATAAAGTAGAATATAAGTTTTGATGCTAAGCGTGGAATAGTCGGATTTCTTTAAAGCTCATAAGTGTTAATTGTGGCTTTTTCTCCCATTAGTTTGTTTCACCTTTATATATAATTGTTTAATAAATAGAGTTGTGCGGTTTTTTGGTTAATAATTAGTTCATAGAAGTTTTCTTTAGTTCCTTTGTGATTAAGATGAGTATACATCAGGTATACTTAATTTGGCATACTATATGTATCACATGAATAAATATTTTGCTTATCCCTTAAAGAGCCTTAGGGTATATGGGGTAAGTAGAATTTAATAAGTGGAATCTATACGACTTATTCGTTTCCTTTTAAAGAGCCTTAGGCTTAGGGTATATGGAATGGATATTGTTGCTTAATTTTTGTCTTGTTTGTACCTTAAAGAGCCTTAGGGTATATGGTGCAAATAAAATTGGTCAATTTGTGTCTTAAAGAGCCTAAGGGTATATGACATGAATGGTGCCATGCTTAAGTAGCCTAATAAAAGCTAAATTTTGGTTGCCTCGATGTGGACTTAATCTTGATGACATTTGATCTTTTGAAAAGGGCTAGGAACTAATTATTGCATCTTAACCGTTACGCTTTATTTTTGGAATTAATAAGTATCGAAATAAAGTCTTAAAGAGCCTTCGGGTATATGACTTAAATAAAATCTTGAGGTACAAAATTAGGAATAAGGGAGGAGAAGTAATACACAATTAGCTTTATGAGTAGTGTTAGCATCATAACTTGTATTATACAATGATCTTGTTTTTAAGCTTGGCATGGAGAAGTGAAAGTCGGGGACGATGAATTTATCCATTTGGACACTTTTTGTGCTTTTTCTTCCGTGATCCTAAAAGTTATCAATGAATAATGAAAGCAATACATTATGTCACCCAGAAAAGACTTTGCTGCTTTTCAAAGGATTAGTTTGGGGAAGTTTTGGAGTATTTGGTTTTAGAGCATATAACATTGCATGAGGACACGACAATCATTTAGTTTGGGGAATTTTGATATGTGAGAAATCACATATCCCTTTTCTACCAAAAATGACCCTTAAAAAGATGAAAATGTGCAAAATTATGCTTGTATATGTGTATTTTGTCTTTTGTGAATGTGTAGGTATGGATATTACAAGAATCACAAGAAAAGAACCAAAAACCGGGCAAAAACAAACACGAGACGAAAAGAGTACACAAGAGCTGGGAGTTTGTAAGTAAAGGTCAACAAAAGTCAACATTGGTCAACCCATGAGAAGACAAAATCTTGAAATTACCAAATGGCCCTTATTGTTAAAACTTTTTTCACCAAAAGTCCCTAAACCAATAACACCGTTAGTCCTTTAATACTTAGGGACTAACGGTCGTTAAGTCTAAATTTACTCTTAATAATTAACCAAACCCAAAACCATATTACCGAGCCTAAATAAAACCTTGGCCCGTATACCCTTTAGCCCAAGTCAACCCTCCCTTTTATAAACACGGGTCAAACAATGAAATAAGAAAAGAAAAGGGCAGGAATACCCTTTTCACTGTTCACCATCAGCCCAAAATTACACTGCACCCAAAATTAACCTCGTTTAGGTAAAGTGAACCCTTCTAGAAGCCTATGACGCACGTAATGACGATTTTGGGATGCCAGGTTGGCAATCCCAAGGCCAATCATTAGCTAATCATACGTGGAGAGCAATGGACGATCGAGATCAAATTAATTGAAAGCAGTTAAGGATTAAGGGTCAATATCAAAAGCTGGGGGAGCGTCTAAGGGTCTGGAAGCTTCACTCTTAGCCTATAAAAGGAGCCTTTCGTTCACAGTTTAAGCATCTAGTGTAATTTTAGGGTAGCTTTAGTTAAGTAGTTATTTTTTAGCTTATTGTTGCTTTCAATAATGTAATTTTCTTTTTCAAAAGTTGTAATCAGTCTTCTCTTATCATAAAAGTTAGAATTTCTTTATTGTCATCTTTAATTCATGTTTTTACTTTAAAAGCAAAATGGTTAAATAAGCTCTCTTAAGCTCTTTTAAGGTCAATAAGCTGTGATTAAAACTAATAAGCTAGATATTCACTTAGTTAAGCTCTTAAAGCTTAACTGAGCTTTAAAATACTCAAATCCTCCCTTCAAATTACCTCAGCTTTTAAATGGAAGGGCTTCCAGGACCTTCAAGGCTTTATCATTTAGAATCGCTGGAGCTTGTTGAGTAGCTTTTAAAAGCATTAATAGCCTTGTTTGTGCAAAGGTTTTTGTAAGTCTTCATTTTACATTTTATAGCTTAATATTGCATTTTAGCTTAATTCTGCTTATTTCCTGCTTATTATTGTTTAGATTAGCTTATTACTGCTAAATTTTGTTGTTAGATGCTTATTTAGTTTAATTGTTAGCTTAATACTTAGTTTGCTTGATTTTGATATAAAAAAGTTAAAAAACCAAAAATAGTAGCATAATATGTAGGTTTATTGTTCTGGCTTATTTGATTGTTGAAACTTGTTCATTAGAATTGTTATAAGCTTATTATCATCTGGTATCTTTAGTTTGAACTTTAATTCTGAGTTTCATAAGCTAAAAATGAATTTGAGCAAGATAAAGGGGTGTTTGGCACAAGACAACATTAACTTGAGTTAGTGCTGTCAAAGGTCATTCAGTCCTTTAGTTTGATCTTAAATTTCATATTGAGGTTTATGAGGTTAGGTTTTAAGGTTTTTGTTAGAGTTTATCAGCTTTTGATTAGTTTTAGTATAAGTTGTTAGTATCTGTGATCATAAGCTCAGGTTCATTTGCATTTTGAGCTTAATCTTGTTTTAGCTGGTTTAGTCAATCACTTTACTCTTGTTTTAGTGCTCATAAAGTGTAGAATCCAAGTCCTTAAGCCTGCATTGTTTGATTTGAGATTTGGTTATAAAATGTGTCAAGTGCATCAGCTAGCATAAATTGGTTTTGGCCATTTTCAAGCTGAAATTTCAGCTAGCATAAGTAGGATTTAGCCTTTCAAACTTAGAGCACAACTAGTTTGTAGGCCAATCTAGATTAGTTAGGACTTATTTCAAGTTAAATAGCTTATTTGTGTATCTGTTTTTGATCTGCAAGCTTGTACTTTGTCTTTTCATAAAAACTTTAAAAACCAAAAATAGTGTATTCTGCTTAAACAGCCTTTTTCAATAGGATTTTTCATAGCTTAAATAGATTTCAAAATACTTTTCAAAAGTAAATTTAGATAGATTATAGGATAGGCTTTCAAATGGTATAGGTCTTATAGCTATAAGGATCTGTTTGCTTACTTAAAAATAAGCTCAAAAGTGCCCTATAGGACTGTTTGGTAAACTGTTTTTTGTGAGAAAAGTGCTTATTGGCTTTTCCAGTCTATGGCTTATTGTTTTGTTTAAATATTGTTCAGTTGTGCTTATTAGTTTTGTTTTTAAGTGTTTATAGCTTAGTTGTTTGTGGTCTGAGCTTATTTGAGCTTATAAGATTCTAAGGTTTAGTGAAAAAGCTCATAATTCTTTTAAGTCTTTTCTGAGGTTTTTAAGTTCAAATTCTGGCTTATTTGTTAAGTTTCAAAAAAGCTTTCTTCACAAAAAGTTGCTAGTTTTAAGTTGTTTTATAACTTTGTTCAAAAAGTTTTGAGAAAAAAAATAAAAAAGGGAAGTAGGGAAGTCAGGGGTGAGCAAGGCTCGAACCCCTGACCTCTACCCACCTCAACCTTTCAACACCTCAACACAACACTCACAACCACTGCGCCCTTGGGACTTTTACGTCCAAGGGTGCACTTATTATTCTTTTAACCCATTTCTAGTTCATAATTCAAATGAGCACTTCGAGTGCTTATTTGAATTTTCCAGGCTTATCAGTTTAAGTTTTTTCTAAAATAGCATTTTTCCTGAGTTCTTTGTTACTTAAGCAATTTTTAGGATTTTTCTTAAAATTTTATTTCAAACTTTTATATTTTTCGTACATTTATTTAGTTTAAAAACTTTAAAAAATCATAAAAAATTAAATAAAAAAAAATTTCTTTTTCTGAAAATTTTCTTTTATTATTAAGTAGGTTTAGAAATTAAATTTGCGTTCGTAGGTCTTAAATTTGATAAACTTGCTTTTTAGCCGCGTTTCTTTTAATCCCGTTAACGTTTTCGTAGATATTTTTATATGTGCCTTTATTTGCCTACTAGTAGGATTTAGTTTTCGAAACCAAAGATCTTAGAACCACTCTTTAGATCAAATTCTTCAAGATCAACTTTATCAGTTGACCTGATGGAGTAAGTTGAATCTTGTTTCTCCTCATCTTGTTCCTTTTTGGCTTTGATAATCTCCTTCGGACTCTTTTCAGATTCTTGATTCTTGACAGACTCTGGGCCAGGCAACACAGAGTATTTCTCGATTAAATCTGCAGTGTGTCGTTCAAGAACCTTAAGGAGAGCATCATCAAGTTTTGTTCCTAGATAATTATCAACAGCCGTAGGAACTTGGGATCTTATTGAAGCCAAAACATCAGCAGAGTGATCAGTCTTCTTCACTTCAGACATCTCTTGCTCCAATCTTGCCACTCTTAACTGAAGGGCGATGAATGGAGTGATTTCAGGGAGAGATGTGGTGATTGTTGTAGCTTCCGTGTTGATTGGTGGAGGAGTGACCAGTAATGACGGCTTAGAAGATGAGACCTCTGTGAAGGGAGCAATCACTGGAGGAGTTGAAGTTGCTGTCTGATGACTTGAATCAGGTATGGTGGAATCAGACTCCTCTCTAACGTTAGATTTCTCCTGATCATCTTCGGTTGGTTTGTCATGAAGAAATTGATCCCCAAAGTTAAAAGTGTCATCGAGATTTTTCATGGAAGACATAGAACCAGAATGACTTTCTGGTTTATCATCGATGACACGTTCGTCGGTTATGAGCTTCAGGTTTTCATGAACCTTTGGGTAGGCTGTGGCGAGGAATTCATCATCCATGTGCTCAGGGTTTGGTCCAGCAAGAGACACATGTAATTTTCCAGAGTCTGATCCAGTCTGGTCTTCTTTCATGGGCTCAGGGTCTGGTCCAGCCAGAGCCTCACGTGCTTTCTCAGGGTCTGATACAGGAATGCTTACTCCTGATGTTACGGTAGACGAGTCTACTTCACCTTGATCTTTGTCACCTTTAGGAGCAGCGGTGTCTGTTTCACTTTCTGTTCGTTCTGAATCAGATGTTGACGAAGATTCATGGATCACTTTCTCTGATGTGTCATCTTCTGGTTGAGAAGAGGGTCCAGTTGTCGAATCAGGAGGAGTTTGATCACGCCTAACCAGGATAAACTGATCAGTAGTTCTTTTCTTCTTTGACATATCGATCAGGGAATGAGCTACTTGTTCTTCAGATACAACGGCCTTTCCCTTGCCTACTACTTCATGCAGTTTGGAAGTTGTTTCTGACACTGGGTCCCTGATCGTTACTCCTCCAACAGGTGCCCGACCTTGAGGCAGAAAGACTGGATCCAAGCTAAGCTTGATAGCTCGTTCCAGGTCAGCATCATTACCTTCTTCTTCTCCCTTTTCTTGATGAGCTTCCAAACTCAACTTCTTGGCCAGATCGAGATCAGGGTCATCATCTTGTCGAGCTTCATCTTCTTCGTCAACAAGTTGGAAAGTAGGCTTTCCCTTTCTAATTTTCTGTGGAAGCTTACGCTTGGAAGGTTTCTTTGTCGGAGGAGGAGCTGGCTTGGATTGTTTGACTGGTGTGGTGGTTGTGGGCTTTTTGGGTGTAGCACGCTTTGTTGCAGGTTGCACGCTTGCACTTTCTTGAGGGGTTTTCTTTGTATTCTCAGCAACCATTTTCAGATACTTGGGATAATAAGAGGATTGTTGAATGGCTTCAGTTATCAGGGGATCGGGAATTGCCATTCCAAACACTTCAACTGACTCACCTTTAGGGACAAACTTGAGATTTCCTAAGATATAATCATCTCCAGTGTGATGAACAGCAGAATCAGGACGTCGATGGATGTTGTTATTACTTGCCAAGTAGTAGATTATCACTTTGGAAAACCGTCCATAAGGGATGAGGAGAGGAGTTACTTTCTTCTTTGGGTTCTTCAGACTGGCTTTGTGGCTTGCTTTGTGTGAGAAAAATGTCTGGATCCCTTGAGTAAACTCTTCCCATATCAGCTCTGCATGATCAACATTAGTTTGAGTGACGATTCCCCACAGCATTTGCAGAACTGGGTGTCTGGGTTTGTCACTGCCAGAAGTCTTTCCTGTCAAGCACTGGTTGAGCAAGGATAGAATTGCCCTCCAAGGTTGATACACATAATTCACCCGTATACTGGAGACAATTTCTACAGGTTCAGGATATCCCAGCTCATTAACAAAATCAATCACCGTGTCACCAGACGGAGGTAACTCAAATGGGTGAGTTGGGTTGACAGGAGTAATCGCTAATGCCTTTCTGAGAAGATCAGCACTTAGATCGAACCATTGTTCATCAACTTGACAACTATAAACCCCAGTCTTCTCGTTATATGACATTGTTTTCCAGAACTGTTGCAGGTAGATAGCAGGAACATTTGCTGAGGCAGTGAATGCTTGGAAGAAGTTGGTATTACTCAGGATGTCCACTGATATCTGAAAGATGGGGTTCTTTTGAATCTTTTGTGCATTGAAAAGTAGGTTGCTTTTCCCGATTGTTAACCACTGAGAGCGAGGTACAATCTGCTCATCTGTTCTTGTAGGAGGTTGAGCGGGAACATTTTGTTCTGCCATCGTATTCTGCAAAAGATTCCCAAACTCCACCAGTTTTGAACTGTCACAAAAAAAGTGCGTGAAACCCTTTTACAATTACATCTTCTCCCCACGTTTTCCACCCCTATGGTAAAACAAGGGCAAATCAAAATTAGAGGTGCGATGGTCAATTCAAGGAAGCTCAACACAAATGCAAGGACAAAATTAGTCTAATCAAGGGTGATACTTATCCTAAGCTCAAGCTCAAAAGCCACGTAATCAAAGAAAGACGCACAAATAGTGGTGGGTTTGTGCTAAAACACACTCCACAAAAATATCACAAACTCACATCAAAAGAATTCCACGCTGGCAAAGCCTCAGGTGTCAACATCCTTGATCTAACGGCTCAAAATTTAGCCCCAATGATTGATGATTTGATGAGCAGAGATTGATGTTAGCTCAGAGGGCCCTAGAATCTTCACTAGGCACTAGTAAAAAGCCCTCGGCTCTCACAAAAAAAAATACAATCTATCAAGTTTTTTTATTGTACGTTTTTTTAACTAGTTTTTAGTAATCTAAGTCTAGCTTATAAATTGCGTGTTTTATTGTAATTTTCCTTTTCAAGTAAATGGTAAACAGCTCCTTTAGTTAAATGAAATTCAGCTTATAGTTGTTTCAAATCTCGTTTCTAAGCTCTCAATTAAAGTCATAAGTTTCTCGTTAATAAGTTGTCTCAATAAGCTAATATTAAGCTCTTTCAGTCTATAAGCTGAAATAGAGCTGTTTGAATTTAGAATTAACCTTATCTAAACCTTAAATCAGTTTAATCTCATATGGATCTATTTGTATCCAAGCTTTTGGAAGGGGATCTTACCTTGGAAGAGATCCCAAGGACTTATACCTTAGCTTATTAATAAGCTAAGGAGCTTGTAGCTGCCTTAAATTAGGTCCTCCTTGTTCAGCAAGAGGAGTTTTGTAAGTATCCTATCATTTATTCTAAAATTCTAGTTTTTAAATAATGATAATAATGCTATGCTATGTTTAGATCTGTTTATTGCTTTAATCTCTTGCTTGTTAGTATACAAATATCACTTCTAGTGCTATTTAGTTAATTGATTTTAATAGATTTTACTTAAATATTTATAGATCATTAGTTTACTAATTTTTCTGCAGAAAAACAACCATAAAATCCAAAAAAAAAGTTTAAGTAGTTTAAATTTTAGATTAATGCTTATACAGTTGTTTAATATGATTATTAAGTTTTGTCTAAGTCTAGTGTTTTAATCGGGATATTGGTTATTGTGGCATCAAATTTCTCTTAAAAAGCTTTTCTAAATCCTGTCAAAATGGTAAATAGGGTGTTTGGTTTAGTGCATTCTCAAAATTGCAACTAGCAGTACTAACACTCATTAGTACTGCTAGACTCTTTACACCACCCTACTACTTCCCAGTATAGTACCTAGCAATTCACAAGTTAATACTGTTAGTTTAGATTTTAGCTAATTCAGTAGTTTTAAGTTTAGCTATAGCTTATTATGAATTTAGTTTTAGTTTTCATTATTTAGCTTATTTCATTGCTTATTTTTGCTTTCAAAAGTCAAGTTACACTAGCAGTACTTTCTCTTGAAAGTACTGCTGAATTTTCACACTAACAGTACTAACCTCAGTTAGTACTGCTGTGTTCTTAGATTAATTTAGATAAGTAATTTTAAGATTTAGCTTATTAAATTCAGTAGGATTTAAGTTTTCATATAGCTTAATTTAGTTTAAGTCTTAAATTTTGTTTTCTAGCTTACTGTCTTAGTTTAATTTAGCTGTCAAAAGTCATAAAAACCTGAAAAATCCAAAAACAGTACTTAGAATCTTTAGGATTTAAATTTGTTAAATTAGCTTTTAAGTCTAGATTTTATAGCTTAATTTGTTGGATAATAAGTAGTTTGATGAATCCTTAAAGTTTCAAAGTCTAGTTCAGCTTATTTAGTTCTCTAGCTTATTTGAAGTTTGTGTTTCTTTGCTTATTTCCTGAGTTTACTTATTTCATGATCAATTTCAGTAGCATAAGAGTAGTTTAAGCTTTGATTTCTTTGTATTCTTAGATTAAGCACATCATAAGCTTTCTAGATCACTTTTCCTTTTTAGAATTAAGCTTAATTTGAGCATCTTATGGCTGATTAAGTAGAAGTAAGCTCAAATCCTCACTTTCTGTAATCAGTTTAGAAATAAGCTCTTCCTGAGCTTATTTGAGATTTTCAGCCCTAGTAGCTTTTATTAATTTTGTTCCCCTTAGTTTCTTTTACAACTTTGCTTCTTTGAGTTTTTCATAATAAGCACTTTTCAAATTTCACCTTAATTCGGGCCTTAGCTTGTTATCGGGGTAGATTCGCAGGGTAGATAGTGTAACTTTTGAATTTAGTAGTTTACTAAGTTGGTCCCTCCGATTAGCTTGTCAGTTCACCAGTTAGTTTCCTAGGTCTTTACGACATTAGTCCTTAGTTAAGTAGTTAATTAAGTTTAATAGTTTTAATTAGTAATTAGGTTTAAGTTTTAATTAGTTTAATTAAACTTTTACAAAAAGATTAAAATTAGGGCTTTTATTTTTAATAATTTTCTTCACTTTTTCTTAATTTAGTAAAATTTTAGTTTACATTTTTAGGGTAAAATCTTAGTCAATTTGCTTTATAGTTGCATTTCCGTATTTGTTTAATTGTTCAATTTAATTTTATTTTCATATCTTTCCAAACCAAATTTCTTTGCTTCATTCAAATCAGGATCCAAACTTAAAACGTGGCTTCAATTTCACTATTCAATGGGGAAAATGACCCGGGTGATCATACTTGCCCGGTCTAATATACGTATTATATACTATATTATATATATTTTTTGAGAGAGAATTTTATCAAGGGTAACTTGGTAATTTTCTTAATTTCTCTTTTAAAAGTATTATATTTTTATGATATATTCTATAGTATAATAAACTGCAATCACTTACCTTCTGAATGGGATACACATGTGGTAGTCTGGATGAACAAACCCGATTTTGATACTATGGGTTTTGATGATTTGGACAACAATTTTAAAATTGTTGAACATAAGGTAAAGAAATCTGTTGGTGCTAACAATGATGATAAGAACTTGGCATTTCTAACTGCTTCAGGAGCAAGCAGTATTAATAATATTAATACTGTTAACCCTGAAGTTAGTACTGGTACCTCCAAGGTTAATACTGCCAGTACTGAAATTAA
>BQNB010033296.1:35570-52453 GCA_026074375.1 Tanacetum coccineum
TACTAAGTAGGCAGTACTTCGATCTTCAACATAGCAGTACTTTGACCTTTTGCTTAGCAGTACTTTGACCTTTTGACTTGTATTTCCCAACATGAAGTTACAAGATTTAGAAGACCATGTTTAAGCTTAAAATTCTCTGCGAGAATAGCGGGAATAACGATAGCATCTCCGTAACCCTCGGTGGGTGCTTGGAGTAATTCCGCCATAGTACGTTGATCGGCCATCGTAACTACGGGACTCTCTTCAAGAGAAAACGGTTAGACTCTTTGCTTGGAACATCTACAATTACGACATTTCAAAGTCGTTAAAGATTCGGCAATTAAATTTGATGAAGAGCGAGTGCACATGCACTAAAAATAAAATAAGAGAAATAAAAAGACAAAATATTTTTGTAACCGATAATCAAACAAGTGTACGGTAGCTCTCTAGAAAATGCACAAAGAAGCGGAGGAGCGGGTAAGCGCGAAGCATTTTAAAAACCTTCTCCTTTCGGGTCAAAGATCGTCGGATCAACCCTCCTTATACCTCTCTTATAGTTTGTAATCTAAAGGTGAGCCAAATTCACAAGTGACACAACGGTTGATTTTATTGTTTTCAATTTTTTTTGGAATTTTTGATTACTTGATAATAAAAGAAAATATTCACAAATGAAAGCGATAACTTCACGGGGAAGGGTCTTCAAACGTAAACACAATAATTGTTTCATAGCCTCCCCGGCAGCGGCGCCAAAAATTTGATATCGGATCCTTAGTATATATAATATATATAACTAAAATACCAAATACCAAATTATAGTATAAGAGAAGTATTTCAAAAGGTTTTTAAGAAGGAAGATTACTTTTATCCAAAGTAAAATCCAAAACCTTCCCGAGTCGTATCCCGACGAGGCGTGAATTGAAAATCGAGGTTAAGTTCGTGATCGCGTGATTGAATAATCAATGATTTTGGATTCTATTTCTACTACTAACATGCAAAAAACAAATAAAGGCAAGCTAAAAACGAAAGCAATTAAGGTTAAAACACAAAAACGGGAATCAAAACCCGAGCCTTAAACCTAAATTATCAAATTTTAATCCTAAAAATGCAAATTTAATTTTTTAAAGTCCTAAATGATTAAAAATAATTTTAGAAAAAAAGAATTACATTTTTTTGTTTTTTATTTTATTTATTATGAATTAAAAACAGTTTTAATCTAAAAAAATTAACTAAAAATACTAAACTAAATTGGAAAAATCTGAAAATTCAAGAAAGGTCCTTTAAACAGTTTAGAACTTAAGAAAAATAAAAGGGTACAAACGGCTTATTGAAATAAGTTGTTATTAAGCTAAAAAGGGTTGAAAGGCTTATAAGGCAAAAAGGTAATAAAAGAATTGTGGGTGGGAGTCTTAACGAAAAAGACCCAAGGGCGAGTTGGCAGTGTGTGGTGGTGTTAAGGTGTTGGTGTGTGAAGGGGAGGTCACAGGTTCGACCCCTGTGACCTCTCTTTTTTATAAAACTTTTTTTTTTTGTTTTCTTTTTAAAAAGTTATAAAATAAGCAAAATGGAAAACTTTTTATAAAACTTGAAAATAAGCTAGTAATAAGCTAACTAAAATGACAGTTTAGCTCTTTTTTTAAGCTAAGTGGCTAAAGCTAACTGTTTGGCTTTTTTTAAGCTTAATAAGCAACAAGGAAAGCAAATAAGCTAAAAACATATGTTTACCTAACCCTAATAAGCACTACTGAACACAAATAAGTAATTAAAATAAGCTACAAGGGGCTTAAAAGCTTAAGGACAGAAGGCATAAAAAAATAGTTTAAAAAGGTTAAACCACTACTTTTAAGCTAAGATAAAGAACAAATAAGCATGTGAAATAAGCTATAAAGTGAAAACAGATTGAGCTTATAGCACAATGAGCTTGTGCTATCAAAATCAGATCCTAAAACTAATTTTAACTTATCTAAATTTGTGATTTAAAAATGGATTTTTTAAAACTTTAAATCTGAAAAATGCACTTGACAGATTAAGAACCAAAACTACAAGACTAAAGTACACTTGACCAACTCTTTCCTATTGCATTTAAACACTACATGAAGCTTAAGCAAGACCTTAAAACAACATTTTAGTAAAAATCAAATAAAAACAGTTTGAACAAGTGTCAAGTCCACAGATTAAGAGAACTTGTAGATAAAACCTAAAAAATCAATTTTAGACTTTAACAACTTTTGAAAATTGATTAAAATAGCTTAAAATAAATTGTTAACATTGACTTAGTGACCCAAAATAATTTTAACACTAATTTGACCCATTTTACCTCTTAACCCAAACACTCCTTTAAGTTTCTCAAATCCATTTTTAGCTATGATTTTCACTGATTTAAACTAAGATTTTTAACTCAAAACAGATTAATATTAAGGTAAACTAAGAACATATAAGCAATTAAAACTACAAGATAAAAAATTAATCTAAGCTAACTAAACTAGGCAGTTTTAAATAAAATTGAGACAGGTTTAATGAAATACATTTTCAAAGGATATAAAAGTTAAATCATAAGCATGAAAAGCATTTAGAAAGACAGTATAAGCAATAATTAATCAAAGATAAGCAGAAATAAGCAATGCTACAGTAAATAAGCTATAAAAGTAAAAAAAATGAGACTTACAAGGCCCTTTGCTTAAACAAGGGCTTAAATGGCTCTTAGAGCTTATCAACAAGCTCTAGCTTGTTTAAAAACAAGCTAGTATGGTCTTAAATGCCCTTCTAGGTTTGGCTTTTTTTCCAAAATAAGGTATTTGAGGGGTGAAATTTTCTTAATTACTTAATAGTTTGTATTGCTTTATGAAAACAGATTAAATAAGAGCTTAAACAAGAGCTTATTATAACATTTTCAAAGCTTATAATGCATTAACATAAAGAAAACAGATTTTAGCATAAACACTTGAAATTTCATTAAACCTTAAAACTTTTACAATACTTAAAGACAAGTTACAATAATCTGATTAAAGATTAAATTAAGCTAAAAATACAATAAAAATGCTACTCTAAAATTACTTAAGACTAGATGCCCCAAAACTAAGAAACTAGTCTTCTATATATAGCCGAATAGAAGATTCTAGGTCTTGAGGGTGTGTTTCTTCTGTGAGAGGTATTGGGCGTGCTCTTCAATCCTTCCAATCTCAGCCATTGAAACCCTCTTGTGCTTCTTTAAGCCCATGTCAGCCCTTGATTGTGTTAGTGGGTGTGAGTTTAATTTGTCAGTTTGCAGGGTGAGAGTGAATGAACAATAAAACAAGATTGATACTTGTGTTTCAAAAATAAAACAAGATTGATACTTGTGTTTCAAAAATAAAAAAAACTTAAATGCAATAAGAGATCTCGTATCTATTTTTTCCTTTGGCACATACCTTTTGTGTTATCTATGTCATTAATCTTGTGTTTGGTTGAACTATTTAAAAAATGTTCTTGTATGAATGTTCGTAATTCTCATATTGTTTATGTTTGAATTTTTGAATGTTTGTTTGTAATCTAAGTCGTTTATGCTTTCGGTTAGTTTTTATGCATTCATGCTTCTTGTCTTTCATTCCCCTCTAGAATTAGGAGCGTTTGGCATAATAGAAAATTATAGGATCTAAGCGTTAAATCTTTTCCATGAGCCTTTTGCATTATCAAGAAACTCTATTTAATCACTATCGCAAGCTCAAAATAGGTTTAGAAATCATTTGGAACATTTTTAGAATGTTTAAGATTTGAGGAACCTTGTCTGCAGGGGCCGGTTCCATTGAGCCAATGGAACCGCCGTTGCCGGTTCTACAGAAGGCACTTTTGCCTTTTGGGGTAGTTAAATTTTGTGTCCAACACTTGAATTAGGTTATTTATACTTGTATTAAGATCGCCTAATAGTTGGTTTTGACTTATCTAGCTCTTAAGTCCTTCTAAAAATCATAGAACTATCCAATATGTTTCGAACGCATACTATGATTTCTTAAGATAGTTGCAACATATGTCCTCCTTTTCGCCTAGATTAAGAGTACACCTTTTTGTGTGTCTATTTGCAAACATGTTTTGTTTCAGGCCTATCTATGTGTTTACTTGTTAAGTCTTTCGTGTAATAATACTTGAACACGTTTCATTCGTATTTGTTGGCTTAAATATTTGAAATATCATGTTGTGAAATGATATTATTGCTTTTATCTTGTACTAACTCGTTTGGATTTGTGTAGATCAATAAAGATCGATATCTTTATCAAGTTAAATTGTGCTTATCCGGACATTCATAATGCTTTAATCCATATTTCTCATTACATGCTCATACATGCATAACCATATTCATTACTTTATGCATAAATTGTTAGTTGCTTGCATTGTCATCGCCACCTTCCGCCTCATATTTAACTACTCACAAAGTTAACATGTCTATCACCTTAATTGCCTCATTAACCAACAAGGTAAGGTTTAGAGACGAACCTTCTTACAACTATCAAACTTGTATCTTCCCTCGAGTTATTTTAACAAGATGAATCACCATGAAACTTCTCATTACCATAACCACAACCTACTCACTACCACTACTACCAATGAAGGTTCAATCACCTTCCATAATACATATGGATCGACAAGTCATCTACATATCCCGATAATCATAAGCACATGTGCCTATGCTGTCAAAAGCCAAGTAAATTTTATAATGAAATGCGTCTCATTCTTAAAGTCGTCCTTACAATCTTCGACAACCTCACCACCAAAGCCAACCATGATGATGCAAGTAATATGATTATACATTTAAGCTTACATTTCTAGGAGTCCCTTTTAGTGAATCATATTTCATTTTGGTTTTAGAAGAATCATATAATATCATATACACATCTTATTATATATGACTTCCTCGAAAGACAAAGTACATATTACACTAAGTTTTCTTTTTGTAGGCTCAAATATACACTTTAGTGTGTATGGCATTCTTGTCTACGGACGAAATTTTCCTTTTCATATCATTTCTTTTTAGGTTCACTCCTATACACGGTGCAATATATGGCATACTCATCTCTGAACAATTTTTGCAACTATTAATTTTCCTGTGTAGGTTCAGGCATATACACTTTGTGGTATATGGCTTACTCATCCAAGGATGAAGTTTGCATCATTCATTTTTATTGTTGTAGGTTCATTTTGACACCCTCAAGCAAGGGGGAGCATTCGTCAAGAAATCATATTGGGTCGTCTATACACTCATTGTATATGACATATTTGTCTACGGACAAAATCTATTATTACACTAATCGTTTGTTTTGTAGGATCATACTTGACGCCCTCGAACAAGGGGGAGCTTTCGTCGACCTTTCATAACATGCATCTTATATGCACTTTTTTGTATATATATTACTCATCCAAGGACGAATATAGTTTTGTACTAATTTTTATTTGTATCTTTTTAATCATATATTGACGCCTCGAACAATAAGGAGCACTCGTCAAGGGAGAGCATGCACGCATTCATCATCATTTTTACTATGCGACAATCCTTTACGTTTTGACCAAAGGGAAGATGTCATTTTCTTCATCATATAGTTTTCATATTTTTTTATATATGTTGCACGAAACTAACCATTTTGTATGTTAAGCTTTCAATTTTGTTATATGGATCCGCTATAGACCAAGGACAATTACCTAGAGGATGCAACAACATAAGGGGTTAGAGTAAACCATTTAACTTCACTAGGGATTATGCAAGCTTGCCTTTTCGGGGAGAAATGAAGTTAAACTCCAAGGACACACCCTTTTTGTTTCGACAAAAGGGGGAGAAGAGTGTAAACGGAGAAGCTAATGTAAAGGTATTACGAGGATACAAGTAACTTTTACATTTACTATATATTACGTTTACATATTTTGTCATCATCAAAAAGGGGGAGATTGTTAGTGCAAATATTACGGTATTTATTATTTAATCTACACATTCTCGTTTGTTTTGATAATGACAAAACTGTGACTTGTAATACATATCGTTAAATGTACAAGTTACTCGTAATCATATTTCGTCTCAACATACATCAACATCTATCGACGTCTTGTATCCTCGTATGTTACAACACAGGTTCGTACATGTTTGTTATGGTACATTATGATCAAAACCTTATTTCACATTTTGCATTTTATACAAACGCATCACTTTTATATTTACACTAAAGTTTACGCCTAAATATATTTTATAAGTAAACTTTATTTTGACAAGCATTCAACTAAACCTTTTATTTTTACAAAGTTTATTTTTCTTTAAATAAAAAGTAATTTACATCAGGTCTTACATCATCTATATCTTGCAAAATCTCTCAAAGATTACAAAAGATTTTTCTTGATTCGGATGAACAGTAGCCGGTTCCATAAGAGCGTCGCTGGTTCCATTGGATTTACAAGCCGGTTCCATTGCTACAGTGTCGCCGGTTTTGTTCAGCTTTTCCTATAAATAAAGGATCCTTTTCAATCCGTTTTTAACCACTTTTAACATACTTTTTCCACCGTTTTCCACTCATTTAGATCTGTAATAATGCATCCAAAAACACCATGACCATAATGCTTCTAACATTCATCTTGTTGTAAGCATACTCTTCTGATGATCCAACCAAAGCAAGCTTTGAAGATCTTGCCATTTCTATCCACCATCAAGCATACCCATATGTAGATCTACAAGATTAGAGATCTAATCATCATCATCCTTTTGAAGGCTTCTTAACAATGGAAGTTCATATTAGATTAGCCATTCAAATCCATTAGACACATTTGTCTTGGATCATCATTGTATACACATTTTCATCATCTCTTTGTATCATTTGATTTAGACTAGATGGTTTATGTGTTTGTACCATAAAACACAAGGTTTGTTATGTTGGGCCATAAAACATAACAGGGTTTTGGGTTGGTTCTACCCTTTGTGTAAGAACTCGGTATTTAGCTTTATACCGAATAAAGTGTAAGCCACAATGGGTTGGTTCTCCCGGTGTTTAGGACTCGGTATTTAGCTTAGTATCGGATAAAATGTAAGCGACCTTGTGTAAGGTTTTCTCTGCCAAAAAGGGAGCATGTTGATCTAGTGAAGTAACTCTCGAGTTGGGTACTCGGGGAGTGAAGTAGGGCGGAGAGGAGCTCCGTGATCGAACCACTATAAATCATCGTGTTTGGTTTTCTTTCTCTTTACATATCGTTATTTCTTTACAATTTAATTATGCTTATGTTGTGGTTTGATGCTTATGCTACTTGCTTGTTGATTGGTCTCCATTATACATATAATCGTAGACTATAATCGATACTTTTCATATTACGTCATGTTTTCACCCCCCCCCCCCCCTCTACGTTTTCCACACTAGGCTTTGATATTTAACCCAAAAACTTAATAAAACCCAACTTGAAAATCTTGAAACCTTAACTTAGATCTTGAAAGCCAAGCTTGGAAACAATTTGGAATACCTTAGATATCAACCTTCAACACACTAGATTGCTTGTAATATCAAGAAAATGGAAAACAAATGGTGACTGTGGATGGCTTATTTAAGCCGTGGGTGTTGAATGGAGAGAAAGAGAGATTTTTGTGATTTGCTAGTTATCAAATGAGATGTGTTTGCTAGCTGTATGCATCTTATATAGTGAAAATATCTAGGGGACAACAAGCTCAAATCATGCAAGAAATTAAGGGGGGTGGGCTTGTAAGACAATAGGTGGGAGTTGGTTTAAATTTTGGTGTTAGCTTATTTTAGAAGACTTGTAAGATATTGTAGTACATGGTGATGTTATTAAGGAATTTGCATGTATCTTGTACATGATACAAAGGGTCTGATTCATATAGGAATTTTAGGGGGAGGGAAATGTTTAATTTTTGATAAGGTATAAATATTGTGGGTATTTGTAAAGGTGATATAGTTTACATGCATGCATGAAGCTAAATATTGCCAAACGTAAACGTTTTACGTAACGTATAAAAATAAAATACAAAAATTTATAAATTATCTTCGTAATAATTATATAACACTTGCTTGATGTAAACTTTTATTTGTTTGATGTCGGTTTACGTTGATTGTTGATTTTTTTGTTTAAGCGATTTAGCTTAACGGTTGAAATTAAAAGTAAACACGTAAAAGTTCAAAGTATATAGTTTGAGTTTATTGACGTAAAATGACCTGAAATTGTGAGTTGTTAGAGTCTTCCTCCGTTAAAAGAGCTTTGTCCCCAAAGCTTAAGTCATGGTATTTGACGAAGGTGCGGGGTCGGCGAAGGGGTGCGAATACTTCTTCTGAAATTGATCCTCGCGTTCCCACGTAAACTCTGGGCCTCTCTTAGAGTTCCATCGAACCTTGATGATAGGAATATGGATTTGCTTCAACCGCTTGACCTCTCGGTCCATAATTTCCATGGGTTCTTCTACGAAATGTAACTTGTCATCAATGTGGATCTCATACAACAGAATCACGAGCGATTTGTCGGACAAACACTTCTTCAAATTAGACACATGAAACGTGCTATGAACCCTACTTAGTTGTTAAAGAAGTTTGAGTCTATAAGAAACGGTTTCTACTTTTGCTAACACCTTGAAAGGCCTAATATACCTCGGGTTTAACTTCCCCCATTTGCCAAAACGGATAACCCCTTTCCAAGGTGAAACCTTCAACATGACTTTGTCTCCTACTTAAAATTCTAGAGGCTTATGCCTCACATTGGCATAACTCTTCTAACGATCACGTGCGGCTTGAATTCTGCTTTTAATTTGTACGATATTCTCGGTAGTTTCATGAACGATTACTGGGCTAGTGAGTTGAACATCTCCGACCCTGGCCCAGCAAACAGGTGATCGACACTTGCGACCATAAATGCTTCAGATGGTGCAGCTTTGATGCTAGTATGATCATTGTTGTTGTATGAGAACTCTACTAGCGGTAAATGTTTATCCCAACCATTTCCAACATCTATTACACAGGCGCGTAACATGTCCTCAGAAGTTTGAATGGTTCTCTCGCTTTGTCTATCAGTTTGCGAATGGTAATCAGTACTTGTATCTAGACGGGTACCTAAAACCTTCTATAGCAACTGCCAAAAATGTGATGTAAATTTGCTATCACGGTCAGAGATGATAGAGACTGGAACTCTATGCATTAAGATCACTTATTTTAAGTAAAATCTCGTTAGTCTCTTCATCGAATTAGTTTCCTTTATTAGCAAAAAGTGAGCAGACTTTGTAAGATGGTCAACAATTACCCAAATGGTATCGTAACCACTTGACGTCTTACGTAGCTTCGTGATAAAATTCATAGTGATTTTTTTAACAGTGCCCCCAAGGTCACCTTTCCCCTTTAAATACTACATTTTCCTTCTATTTTCCTATAAAACACTAAATCTTTCACTTAAATTTCTCTTATGTAAACCTCCCAAAATGTTGCATGTTACTACAATCGTGGCGATGGCGAGCGCGATAGCAATTGCCATCTATATGGCCGACGTTCCATACGAAGAAGATTATGAGTTTCTTGCTGTAATTATGGCGTTTCTCGCATAGCTCATTGTCCTAGCATTCGGCGTAGATCTACTTTGGGAGTAATAGATATTATTTCTAGAGAAGGGTTGTAATAAAACTTGCATTTTCTTTTTGTTCTTATGTAATCTTATTTCTAAGGTAATAAACTAATGTTGTAATAACAAATCTATTTGTTCTTTTTATTTACATCTCTCGATATTTTTCTTTACCACGCTTGGTAACTCATTTGCATTCCCCTTCTAAATTGCGTAAGCTTGAGCGTTCAAGACTAGTGACGTCGGTTTAATATTTTATAACACTCCTATTTTTGACATATAGCAGTGGAAGCTAATCTAGGGTATTATTTTATAGTACAACAGTCATAATCATAGAAAACGACTTAAAAGATACGTTTTTAAAAGATAAGTTATCATTCATTATTTCATCAGAGTTTTTACAAACAAAGGTCCCTAAATCTAGAAACTTAAAGTTTGAATGATAACAGTTTAGCCATCTTCAAGTCCGTGCCACTCTGTGCCATAAGATGCTCAGTTACCTGAGATAAACATAAAAGTCAACACAAAGGTGCGTGAAATCATAGTTTAATGGTAAAATAGTTTGAATACAAGTTTCAATATGGGTTACTTTGTTAACATCCATAAAGTGTAATAATTGCAATGAGAACAATTATTATAGAAAACCAGTAATTATTGATCTAAGCTCATGACACCAAGACCTTGAAATAAACATAATCACAAGAAATTTGCCCAACTGGTGCCTTTCCCAAACACCCTTATAGTGATTCAAATAAAGTAAGTTTGGTAACCAAAAAGTATAGGTACACCGACGGGGAAGTCAGTCCCCAAAAAGATCCTATTCACAGCATTCGTGCTTACTCCGAAAATTAATTAATGGTTCATGATCGTGGGGTCTTAATGGCAAAAGAAAGGACTTAAGCAATAAATATAACATGATAGCATAAATTTGGAAAAACCTGCTATTCAGGTTTTATATCATGTACCCCCTCGCGGGTTAATGAATATTAGAAGATTTAAAATGCTAGTCTATGAACTCTCCTAATAGGGGAAACTAATTGATGACAAAATTATATTAGTGAAATGTAACAGCTACGTCACGCAACTTGGGTAATATGTCAAGTCTTAGTGTGATGGTGTATGTTTCAAAACTTCCATAAAGTTTAACGTATTACTTAGATTTATTAATTTATGGAAAATTGAATCACTTTCGGTGCTATCATAATCCAGAGGCCATTAGTATCTTTTGAGGAGCTAAGCAGCTTTAAATCGAAACCCCGCAAACTCGTCAAAACAAATACCCAAATGGAACCCCTCACAAGAAAATTCCCTAGTAACTTGAAACGATTCGATTTTAAGTTTCGTTCAAAAGCTAGTCGATGATAATTACGTAAATAAATAACGGTAATTGTTTTTTAATGCGTCGATCGTTGATTAATAGCGATAAATGTTTCGGGTTTTTAAATAAAATTCGAGTTTTTATAATATTAAAAAGTATATTTTTATAATTTTATATAAAAATTAAAAAAATATTTTTATATTTTTTAAGTTTGGCAAAAGTGGCAATATATACCCCTCGATTTTTATAACTTTACAAGTTTATTCTTTAAGTATAAAGTATTATATAATTTAAGCCTTTAACTTTGAAACTTGGCAAGATAGGTCCTATAGTTAATACACTTTAGAAAATAACATTTTCAGCCCCTCTAGTTATAAATTTGTATAAAGTTACGATATATACCCCTATGCATGAAAACATTTACAAACGAAGTCCAAAAAGCCCATGCAATCTTATTTTAGGGTTCCAAACGAATATTTGCAGTTATATCTTATTAGAATAAGCAAAAATAAGAATGTGCTAAACATAACAACAGTTAAGAAAAAGGATTCGTTATTAGCTAGAAAATCAAAACTGTCATTTTTTTGGTTTTAAATAAAAACGTCCATGTTTTGAGGATTCAAGGCTTTAACAATGGTTCATATAGATCTTAAGATCGAATGGGTTGTTTGAAGTATCGACGCCAAGAAAAGACTTCAATGGCTCATTCCTTGATTCTTGGCTTTACAATTCGGATCTTAGGAACTTCTATGATCCACCTTGGTCTTCCTTTGATCCTTGTTTAAGACCCATTTTTAAGTGGATGAAGAATTTGAGGTGTAATTGAAAGTGTGTGTGGGTTTTAGCTTTTATAGGGCTCGAATAGGCCTAGGTGCCTAAGTTTGGTGTTTGATTTAGTGACAAGGCTAGTAAGATGACTAAGGGATTGCTAGATGGTAATTCTTGAAGAGCTAGGAAACTAGATATGAAAAAGTTTGTGAATGGTGTAAGGGGTCACTGCTACCATAGGGGTAACAAGGAGACTTAGGAGCTCAAGTGTGTTATGAAGGTGCTTGAAAGGTACTTGGTGTGGCGCTAGTGGTATTTGGTGTGATGGTCAGGTGGTGCTTGAGAGCTAGCTGTTGTTTGGAAATGGGTCAAAAATGAAAGAAAAGGGGTGTCGGGTTGGTTTGTTTCGGCTAGGGTTTAGGGTTTTAATTCGAGTAGGTTTAAGTTTTAGGATAGATTAAGGGTTTTAAGATTAATATTTAATGATAGATGTAGGGTTTAGGATTAAGGTTTTTAATGTTAGGAATTAAGGTTGTTAGGTTTAGGTTTAGGTTTAAAATGAAATTAGGTTTTAGGGGTTTCGTTTTAGGGTTTAGGGTTTGAATTATGGTTTTAGATGACTTAAGTGTTTAGGTTTAGGGTTTAGAAGTCATGGCATTAGTGTTTGTACCTTGAACTAAAGTGGTAGTAAGAAACTAAAGTGATTTAGGAGTAAAAGGACTAGTTTGTGTTTCTTGCAGTTATTGGAACTTATACATTTGGACATTAAAAACGTTGTAACTTGAAGTTAGAAGGGAAAAGATATTCAAATGTTAATGTTTGTATAATTTGTACACATGCTTGAAGGCTTGCTCATTCAATTTTATATTTTATACATTACATATAATTACGGTTTTGAATATAAACGTAACGGATAAAGTCTATTTTTGATATTAACAATTGTAAATGGTACGTTAAATTCATAATGTACTTGTAAAAATGATATAAGATATAGACTTGACATATTAGATGTTTACATATATAAAACATAGATAATAGAATTGCATAGGTTAGGTTGCGTAGCTCGTTTACTTTAGAGATGCAATTCATTGCATAATGAGAATAAAGCAAAAAATTTCCCTGTAAAAAGGTGTAGATATATCTCAGATGGATATTAGCAAGTTGCATCTAAATTAATATGAATAGATAATTACAATTATGCAAATTACGAGTTTGAGAAGAGTCCTCCTCTCCTTAAAAGTAAATCTGGTCCTCAGAGATTAGTTGAATGCCAGAGTGAGGTTTGAAAATAGATGTGATAACTTGGCACGAATTTGATCTTGCATTCCCTATGTAAATTCTGTGTCCACTTTTAAGTCCATCTTACTTAGACTATAGGAATACGAATTTTTTTAGTTGCTTGATCTCTCGATCCATGATCTCTACTGGTTCTTCCACAAAAGTTTGAGTTTATCTTAAGCCAAAGCACTTTCATTGGAATGCCAAGGATTCGTCAGATAACATTCTTTTAGATAGAAACGTAGAAAAGTATTGTGGAACATTTTCTAAGCTCTTCAAGAAGCTCAGTTTATATGATTACTAGCCAATTTGTTCAGATTTTTGAAAGGTCCAATTACCTAGGGATGTAAGCTTTCCTTCCTCGTTTTTCCGAATTGGATGACACCTTTATGAGGTTATCTCTTAACATAACTCCTATCTCCAACATGAAATTCCTAAAGGCTTTCGCCTTATAATGCATAGACTTCTTTGCCCGGTCTCATTGCAGCTTGCAAGCGTTTGACCGATGATTTGCACTATCTTTTTCAGTGGTTTCGAGGATTATTTCTGGTCCATGAGTTGAACATCCTCCAACTATCGGCCCTATCAAATAGTAATTCTGCAACTTTCAACCATAAGAGCCATCAAATGGTGGTTGCCTAATACTGGCATGGTTAACTGTTATTGTAGAGAAAATTTTTTACTAATGGTAAGTGTTTTTCCCATCCTTTTCCAAACACTATAACATAGTGCTCGAAGCAATGTCTTTAAAGTGTTTGGATGGTCCTTTCACTTGCCCATCAGTTTCGGGATGATATTGTCGTACTCATGTCTATTTGAGTACCCAAAGCACTTTGTAATGATGCCAGAAGCTGGATGTGAAATAACATTCACATCTGAGATGATAGATAGATGACTCTATCCCAGGATACTATTTCTTAATGTATAACCTTGTAAGGGTTTCCATACTATCTGTTTCTCGGGTAGGGATGAAATGTGGTAAATTTTGGTAAGGGGTGGGCGGAGCGATCGACAATGACCCAGATTGTGTCATGTTCCTCTTTATGGTTTAGAAGTTTTGTAACGAAATCCATTGTTATTCTCTCCCACTTCCACAAAGGAAATCTCTAGTTATAACCAGTAAGCCGATGGCTCAGACATTCAGCCTTAATTCTATAGCATCCAAGCACTTGCCGACAAATTCACAATGATTGCCTTCATATTAGGCCACCAATAAGTTTTTCTTTAGATCCTAATACATCTTGTCAAAACTTGGTGAATGGAATACTTTGATTATTAGACTCAAAAGCGTGATTAAGTCCCTAGATTACCAAAGAGTGGTAACCAACATTGTTTTTTAATTACAAACGAGTTTCCATCAGACATTATTCAAATGCTAATTGTCCATTCCTATGAAAGTTTTCCATCTTTGAGGTTTTCCTTATGTGATGCTTCAGTTTGAGTTTTTGAGAATTTGTGATGGTAATTTTTGGATGATGATCATAACTAATGATCTATCTCTGGTGGTTTGATTCGTTCCTATCGGCTTAAGGCATGCTGCTACGACATTTTTCCTTTCCAGGGTGGGGGGGGTGGGGTTTGGGGGGGGGGGGTGGAATGGTAGCGAATGTTCACAATTGTAATCTGCAAGCAATTCTAGCCAACGCTTTGTCTCATGTTCAACTCTTTCTGATCAAGGATATTGCTGAAAACTTTTATGATCATAGAACACAGTACATTTGGTGCCATACAGATAGTTCTCTAATTTTAAGAGCAAACAACCACTGCTCCCTAATTAAGATCATGAGTGGTATAGTTTTCTTCATTAGGCTTAAGTTCAAGATGCATAGCATTAACCTTCTCTCTTTTCATTAACACCGCTCCCAGACTTGATGGGATGCCATCTCAGTAAACAACAAAATCGTTATTCCTTCGGAAATGCAAGATTGGATCTCACATAGCTTTGTTTTAAGTAATTGAAAATTCGCGACTCTTGGTCTTCGCCCCAGATATACTTCTTGTTTTTCTGGGTTAATTCAGTCAAAGACTTTGCAATCTTTGAGAAATCTTTGATAAATCCTCGATAATAGCTGGCAAGTCCTAAGAATTGGCGTATTTTTGTGGGTGTAGTAGGAGATGTCCAATTCTTAACTGCTTAAATCTTTGCGGGGTCAACATGACGTCCTTGACTATCAATTAAGTGTCCAAGAAATTGCACGATACGAATCCAGAAATCACACTTGGAGAGCTTGGCATACAACTTCTATTTCTTGAGTAATTCTAGGATTATTCTTAAATGATTTACGTGCTCTTCTTTATTACGGGAGTAGATAAGAATATCATCGATGAATACTATCACAAATTTATCCAAGTATGATTTACACACACGATTCATGAGATCTATGAATACAGCAAGTGCGTTAGTTAAACCAAATGGCATCACTTGAAATTCATAATGTCCGTATCTTGTTATGAAATCATTCTTAGGAATATCTTCATCCCTTACTCTTAGTTGATGATAGCCTAATCTTAAGTCAATCTTCAAGTAGACACTCGAACCTTGAAGTTGGTCAAATAAGTCTTCAATCCTGGGTAATGGGTAATGATTCTTTACGGTAATCAACTCCTGGTAATCGATACACATCCTGAAAGACTGTCTTTCTTTTTTGACAAACAAGACAGGAGCTCCCTAAGGCGAGGTACTTGGTCGGATAAAACCTCGATCTGATAACTCTTGAAGTTTGTTAGATAGTTCCTGCATTTCTGAAGGAGCTAATCTATAGGGTGCTCGGGCTACAGGTGTTGTTCCTGGAATTAAATCGATTTGGAGTTCTACTTGGCGAATGGGAGGAAGGCCAGGTAGATCTTCAGGAAAAACTTCTGGGAATTCTCTCACTACTGGGATATCTTCTAGTCTTTTCTAGTCTGACTTCTTTTCCATTACTTGGGCTACAAAAACTTGACAACCTCAGGATATATATCTTTTGGTTTTTATACAGGATATGAGATTTAGTCGAATTTTACTTTGGTCACCTCGAATGATCAAAGTTTCACCTTCGATTGGGATGTTGACGACTTTCTCATCATAGATAATTCTAGCATGATACTTGGATAACCAATCCATACCAATGACGACGTCAAAACTACCGAGTTTGATAACATAAGATCAATTTTGAAAGGTTGGTTTAACAAGGTTAGGGTGCAACCCTGAATAATGGTGTTTGTGCTTACTATGTTTCCATCAGCCATTTCGATATTGTAAATGGTATCTATTGTAATGGGTGGAATATTTAGCATACAGGTAAGAGATATGGATACGAAGCTTTTATCAGCTCAAGAATCAAATAATACTCTAGCTAGATGTTGGTTTAGAAGGAACATACCCGTGACTACGTTCGGGTCTTGGTGAGCATTCCTATCCCTTGGCATGTAGGCTCTTCCTTGGGCATTCTTGTTGGTGGTCTTTCGGCACTGATTTTCATAATGCCCTTTCTCTCCACAGGTATGACAAGTAACTATCACTGGTAGCAGATTACTTCTAGTGGATGGCCCTTTGTTTCTGTAGTTCTTAGTCAGATGGCCTACTTTGTTACAAGTATTACACTTGACAGTGCAAGGTCCTATGTGATGCAGAGTGCATTTCTTACACAAGGGACGGTGTCCTGTATACCCATTGTTTTTAGTTAGGGTAACAGCATAAGACCTGAAGGTTTCTTGTCTTTTGTTCTGTTGTGGTTGGTGATTATTGTAGCGGTTGTTGGTGTTAGTGTTACGGTAGTTGTTGTTGTTCAAAGTTCTTTTATCGTCAAACTTTCATTTGTGATCACTTGATACTTGTACTAGAGTGTGCTTTGTTACCTGATCCATTAGCCTATGGGCTATGTTAATGGCTTCCTCTAGAGTTTGAGGTTTAGAGGCGGTCACATTTCCTTCAATACTTTGAGGCAATCCCCCGATGAAAACTTCTATCATTTTCTCAGAATCTGGCACCATAGTGGGACATAAGGTTGCCAAT